>JANAVB010043977.1:0-82110 GCA_029216955.1 Iris pallida | reverse complement strand
CAATTTAAAAATTGGGTTTCACATCTATGATAATCCTTGTCTTGTGCAAGGATGAACCGTCAGCAATGGTAAGAATTAGTGAATAACTGATGTTCGTAAATACTTTACATTTTTATCATAAAATGCCCTTATGAATATCTGTCCCATATGAATCGTTGCTTGTCCCTAAAGAATGTTATGCTATGCAAATGAATATGTTTTGAATCCACAAAATTGTATGCCCCAAGGAATGAATTGTTGCAAACATGTTCCGAAGAAATGATATGGCTCATGAAATACGCAGTGCACATCAGATGAAATGAATTGTCCCTTGAACGCTTGAAATAAAATGAACTGTGGCTTTTCAAAGGTGTTTTCAAAAGATGTAATCTGACTCTGTACTACATGAAATGAACATAGGTAAAATTAACAATATCAACATCACATAAATATTTTCTCACTAAATGAATTAGTGATCATTTCAGACGATGTAGCCTTTATTCACAATCACTAGTATGTTGATATACTGACCCACCATCAGTTTGTTCGCAGGTGAAAGATGCACCGAGATGGACAGTCAGAAGAAATAGCCCGAGCCTTATCCTCAGGGGCCAGAAATCAGAAGAGATGCCAAGAGATGGTCATTTGTTGTAACGAGTTGGTTTTATATATAAAGGGATATAATGTATGAAACGGAATCATTGTAATCTGTAAAGCTCTGAGAGATTGTAAGCCAAATACGGCATGTATCAGAGAGAAAATGATATCCTGTAATATATTCAAAGATATCAATAAAGAGATTATTATTCTGCTATCATTGTGTTCAATTCATATTCTGATATATGTCTACTGCTGCTTCAAATATCTGCAATTATGTTTCGCTGCGCTATTGTCTATCTTGTCTATTTTGTCATTGTAAGGTCTTGGTCTTGTGCAAGTGCAACTTAGGCTTGCACGGCATCACGCCTAAGCGAGGACAAATGGTTACACAGAGTCCGAAGCGAGGACGAAAGGACTCTGCGGAATTGGGACGTGACATCCGTGTTAGCCTAAAATCAAGTGTCCGTGTGAGCCCTTTTCTGGAAACTAAATTTACTTGTGAAAGCCTTTTGAGGCTACCAGAGTTATACCAAAAAAGACGAAGAACTTAGTCTTTTATAGAATTTTTCGAAAATCTAGTATAACTCTGATAGCCTCAAAAGGTTTGCAGAAGTAAATTTTCTTTTCAGAGAATGGCTCACAAAGAACAAGTGACAACACCCAAATGTCAAGTATGTTGGTACCAAGTGTTAAGTATGTTGGTACTTTGATGAACGATATATAGTTAGTGTCATGGGTATTTGAAACTGTATTCTAGTATCAAGATACAAGAGAGTATTAATGTGATACTAGATACAAGAGAGTATCGATGTAAATTTTCTTTGAAGAGAAGGGCTGACATTGAACACGTGACGACACTTAATTAATACTCATTTTATCCATCTATGCGTCTATTTGGATAATATACTCGAATAATATGTATCCATCATTGCAGAATTATCTTTAAATGGATATGAATTACTATCTGCAAAATCATTCGTGGATGTACAATCGTCATCCTGATGACATGTACCGTGTGTAGGATGAATTTATACAGGGGGTAGAGCAGCTCCTGCATCTCGCCAAGGCGTTCTCTCATTACATGGATCGTACCAAAATTAAATGTCCATGTATAAGATGTCGTAACTTAAAATATCATCCAGAAGTGGATGTGACATATCATTTGTACTCAAGGAATCTCATGTCGAATTACTATCAGCGGACCTCACATGGATAACTTGTGCCTTTAGCATCGGAGCAGTATAGGTTCATGTTGTTCCAGATGCAGGGCCATACTCCTCCTCCTCCTCCTGCTGACTAGCCATAGTCCTTTATTGGACATATTGTTATCTGTTGTGTTATTGTCCATTGTTGGAACATTATTAGATGAACTCTTTTTATATGTGTTTGGTAGTGGATTTGTCTCCACCCGCTATCTTATGTCTTTCTTATCGTTTGACTCTGTTTATTTGATTATTATTAGTGCATTTTCATCATCTGTCTCTATATTGTTTTACCGATGTTGAGTGTTCCACCGAAGGGGTCAACGAACCCAAAAAATTATACGGAGGGTTGCTCTGGGTCTACTATTTGCAAACTGCAATTTAAACTTCAAGTAGATTCTCGATGGAAAACAAGCAAACAGAATTATTTTTTATTTTATTTTTTTGCAGTTTAGCGACGTTCAGCGACACCTAGCGACGAGGGCAGACGTCGCTAAACATGTATCAAAACGTCGCTAGCCTGTATCACAGATGTCGTAAACAGTCGCTATACGTCGCTAACTGGCTAACATGGCAAATTATGCCATGTTAGCAACGTAGTCACTAGACGTTGCAAAAAAGTCGTTAACTACTGAACTATCGGCAATGTTTAGCAACGT
This sequence comes from Iris pallida, assembly GCA_029216955.1. Taxonomy (NCBI): domain Eukaryota; kingdom Viridiplantae; phylum Streptophyta; class Magnoliopsida; order Asparagales; family Iridaceae; genus Iris; species Iris pallida. The sequence goes on along the minus strand of JANAVB010043977.1, from coordinate 79,670 downwards.
AAATATACGTCGCTGATTAGCAACGTCACGTTGCTATACGTCGCTATCCACTAAAACAATAGCGACGTCACCACGTCGTTAACATACGTTGCAATAGCAACCAATAGCGACGTTTTTTGTGTTACCGACCAGGAAATATGCGACAAAGTATTTTCGTCACTAATTCTGAATAGCGACGTTTTTTACACTTTAACAACGTTATTAGGCGTCGCTAAAGTGACTTATTTTGGTAGTGTACTAACAGAAACATGTATGAACAAGAAAACTAGAAAATGAACATGAACAAGTAAAACTAATCAAACAATGCTTTGAAATACCTTTCGACATGTGAACGGCTGGACTAATACAACACTTCATATAGATGGCTATCCACATTTTTTGTACGACCAACCCATACGTGAGGTGTATGACTTAGCTATCTACATTAACATTCATTATGGTTTTTTTACACTCTAATGGGCATTTCCCCTCCTGACTAACTAAACAGTCAATAAACGAGTAATATACAATCAAGTCTGTCGTGTCACAATCGTGTCTCAACAGGATACTCAATGAAACACAATAAAAGATAACATTATAATGTAATAAGCATATAAAGCAATAGTGTACTTGCCTCGGTTAAGTTGCAGTTGACTTGTGAATTGAACATTTGGCACAGAACAGTCACATATGTCATAAATATGCAAAATAGCCTCTATTGATGGAACAGACCGTGCCATTGAGTCCAGAACAGTCCGTTTAGCCTAGGATCGATAAGTAGTCAGAATCACAAGAAATAGGAACGTATGACTAGTCACGATCAAGATAGAAATCGAAAGGAATTTGAATATATATATATATATATATATATATATATATATATATATATATATATATATATATATATATATATATATATATAACTTTATAAAATATTTATAATACTAGAAAACTATATTTTACTAGTTAAAATTTTAAATAAGTACTTGGAAATTCTAGAAAGTCAGTTTAGAAAAGAAGCCCTTATTTAGAAAATATTTACTTACAATAATATTTATAACTATTAGAATATTTAGAAGCATATTAGATATTTTAAAAGACCTAATAGATAGTTGGAAATTATAATACTTATACACGATAATCATAGAAATACCATAGCCCAAAAAGTTTTTATAGCAAATATGTATAGCCCAAGCCCAACCGCAATAAAGCCCAAAACACATAATTCTAATTCTCTCCTTTTTGTTGATTGGGCTTACCGCCAAATCCCTATTGGGCTTCCCAGCCTCTCCCCAACATAAAAAAGAAACCAAAAAAATAAAGGAAAAGGAATGAGAGAGAGAAAGAGAGCATAGGGGGTTAAAGAAGCAGAGGGGAAGCAGAGGGGAAGCAGAGGGAGATGGAGAGAGGGAGAGGTCACTCGCCACTGCGAGGGAGGAGCTGCACTTGTCGGCGGTGGTACACGCTCAGGCGCTTGGACATGGAGAAGAGGGGAAGGGCCGAGGCGGTCTGGTCGTGCGTTCGACGGATCTCGTGGAGGAACAGTCGGTCATGGGCGACACGGCGAAGCTTGCGGTGGCGGCACGTTTGGGAATGGCGGTTGCTGGAGAAACTGCAGATTCGGCAAAGGCGGCGAGATCGGCGCTAGGCAACGGCGGCAGACTTTGGGCGTTGGGCGAGGGTGGCCGTGTAATGAGGTTTGTGGTTGTGTTGGCCGTCTACTGGACGCGGCCAGAAGTGGCGGCGGTCGTGATGAGGACGAGGTCGAATGGAGGAGAGGTTGTCGGTGGGGTCGTGCTGATCGATGAGGTAGGGGTCGACACGGCGAGGAGAGGTAAGTCAATGGTGTTAGCTAGGGTTGGCCACCGGAGATGGCGATGTCGGGGACAGGGCTGATGGTGACGACGACATTCGTGGGTTCTGTGATGGAGTAGGCGGAGGACTCCGACGGCGTTCACTGATCATGGTGGTAGTGGAACTGGTGGATGATGGTGGTGATGTTTGCAGGGGGTCGGTGGCTGGTCGGGACAGGGAAGCGGGGTGGCCAGGTCGGAGGCGGTGGTTTGGGGATGGTCAGCCAGCGGGGAAGGCAGAGGCGAGGGACTGTTGCCACCGCTGGCGGTGCGGAGTTGAGGGCCAGATCTGCGATGGAGCGTAGGGTGGCTGCGTTATGGAGAAGTCGGCGATGGGTGTTCCGGTCGGTGGTGGCTCTGCGAGCAATTTAAGGTTAGGGTTAGGGATTAGGATTAGGGATTGGTTGTGTCGATGTCGTCCGACATGGTGGGAAAATTTTGGGGTTCGTGTCCGGAATTGTCGGACACGACCGATACACGCGCGAAATTGATTATGATAGTGGATGACTATGATGTTGGTGACAGTTAGGTTTGTTGGGTTGGAGAAATCTTTGTGTAAAAAAATAAAGAGAAGTCTTTCCTATAGATATAGGAATGGGTTTTTCCTATATAGGAAAGGCTATTTATAAGGGCACAGCCTTTTTTACTCGGGGCTAGCCAGGATTAGGGCTAGCCAGGCTTTGAGGAACTTTTACTCGGGCTGTCCAAATTTTCTATTCAGGGGCTGTCCATTTTCTTCTTCTCCACTCTCTCTCTTCACAAACCCTATCTTTCTTCTTCTTCTTCTATCCATCTTCTTCTTCTCCACTATATTTCTATTCTCACATCTTCATCGAAACCCTAGTTTTTTTTCTCATCATCATCTTCTTCTTCTCCACCGTTTCTATCATCACCATCTCCATCAAAATCCTAGTTTCCTTCTCTTTTCCAATTTCGATGGCACCCAAAAAATTAAATAAACCCTAAAATGTATGAAAATAAAGGTTAAATACTTCTTTCCTCACAAAGAATGCATGAAAATAAATCCTAAAATGCATATTTTACTCTATTATCAAGATTGAAATAAACCCTAATATTTTTTTTTTTCATTCGGGAATGTCGACTTTAGGACTGCCAGAAATTGTGGCAGTCCTGAAAGGAACTTGCTGTACATCAAGTATCTTTCAGGACTGCCTCAATTTCTGGCAGTCCTCAATATATCTAGGACTGCCAGAAATTGTGGCAGTCCTGTTGTAGAGCATGTCCCTTTCAGGGCTGCCACAATTCCTGGCAGTCCTCATTACTTCTAGGACTGCCAGGAATTGTGGCAGTCCTCATTACTTTCAGGACTGTCACAATTTCTGGCAGTCCTCATTATCTTTTATACCTACCACTTGGATAGCTCTTAGTAATTTTTTCAATGGCAAACTTGTAAATAATGAAAAGCTAACACTTGGACAGCCTTGAGTAAAATGTGTTGTGCCCTTATAATTTACCATAGGAAAGGATATGATTGGGAATAAATCTTTCCAAGTTTCAAATAAATATCAAATCCAATAAATTCTAAATTTAATCAAAATAAATCCATAATAATTTAAAAATAATTTAGATTTTAATAATATTTAAAAATACATTTAGTCAAATCTAAATTTAATAGTTTGTAACAATAAAACTTTAAAATAATACTTCAAAATAATACTCAATATTATCAAATAATATTTTGAAACATACTTTTAGATCGTAATAATAAATGATAATATTAAATCAAATAATTCTAAAAGTATATTTTTGTAAATAATAAAATCTCTTCTAAAATAAATTTGGCAGATCTTATTTCTTTTCAAAAATATCTATAATAGAATTTAAAAAATAAAATTTATTTTCTAACTAGAAAAATATTATAAAATTAAACTAAATTTTTTAAAAAAATTAATAACTCAGGAAGTGGGCATACATACTTCGATTCGATCATGTGTTACATGTTACTTTGACTTGACCTTCGACCGATACTGATTGTCTACTTGACTACTCTCGACTCGGAAGACCCAAGCAGGGCTACGATAGAGACTCCCTATAGTTAGGGAGTACACGCAGGACTACTAGCTATAGGACCGAGAATATGACGCAGGGCTATGGTCATTCATTTTTTATTTGTAGCCATACTTAGTATTACTTTTCATATGACATGTCATGATCTATAGAGTCTTCTATATGATCTTTATTATTGTTCTAGAAGTTGTTTTTTCTGTTTTTCTTGCATGTTATATATTGTCATAGTAGGCATGTTTTATGTATCTTATTAGTCCCCTGAGGACCTAGTGATCTATCCAGGTATTAGATAAAATTATTAAGGTATAACACATTGATGGATGATGGTTGCTTCACCAAGACTTCAGGTATATTTAGTTGTTGCTCTTATTGTTCTCTTTCTTATTTATATTTGTCCCATATTTGATTCTCGCTTATTATAGCCTAGTCTTTTACAATCTTCATCTTTCTTCTAGCTTGTTCATAATACATGTATTATTGGGAATCCACTCTAATGCATTTATCTATTTTAGAAACAGTATATTACGGTCTGATCAACCTTAGTGCACTTCATTCGTCATTTTTATCATTATTAGTGGATTGAGATATAGTTGATTTGGAACAACCAGACAGCTTATACGTACTCGAGCTGGGCCGGAGTCCTCTCGATACGTAGCTGGCATGTATACGATCTCCTAGTTCTACGTATTTTAGGACTGTGGCGTTACACCTTCAGAGAGCATGTCTTCATAAGCTTGTTGGTCTAACCGGACGACCGACGACTGTTAGGATGAATTCAACTTGGAAGTACCAGATTGCGTCACTGCTTTCTTGTCGAAGGAGAAAGTTGTCCCCAGGAGAGTCACCAGCTTGTTCACCATTAGATTTTTGGGTAGAAAGATTGCTTGGGATGACAAGTATCTTTCAGAAAGATAAGGAAAGAAGAGATAGTTTGAAATATGACTTTTTTTCCTTTATATTACGATTTTGAACAGTACAACAAAATCATAACATGAAGGATTTGCTAATACAAATAAAGATTCTGGGGAGTGTGCCGATGGAGATCGGGTACTGTAAATGACCACTTTACTCCGTTGACGATCCGATACTAATAGCTTCTCGGATTAAGTGCTCTCTATGACTCTCTTCTGTGTATATGGTGTCCTCATTGACGAGGTTGATTTGGTGTATTCGACCAGTTGATGATCTGATCTCCTCCCTCTTTGGTGATCTCCGAGTTGATCTTCTCTGTTATCTCGATTAATCGGGGTCCACCCTCTCTTTCTTTCTCTTTTTTGTTGCCGAAATGCACCTCCTTTATACTTGCCTTTTAGCGGACAAGTTATAAAGCAGGTAATGATGATGGAGGAAATCTCCTGTGTGGAAGATGCCATCTAGGTGTCACAGCTATTTAGGCAGGTTGTTTAACCGTTCGGCAGGGTTGAGGTGCTGATTGGGCGACCGTTGCTGCGGGAGCTCCGGAAGAGGACTTAAGGATCTTCGGTGTAATCGTCAGTGGTTATGAGTGTCCACCCACACGGCTTGATCACATGTGACCTAGAACGCACGAATGTTTAGGATAACTTGTTGTTTGAATGGTGCGGTTGTGTAACGTGCGTGCCATAAACGGGAGATTTAAATCAGGGGGCACGATCTTTGATTGTGTAAGACCCCCCCAAAAATTTACTTTTATTTATAATTTAGTAATTTCTAATTTTGCAATTCATTTCAACAATCTATTTGAATTTTCATGACTACAGTTTAACTATTTATTATTTATTATTTCGTAATATTGCCTCTTGTTAAATAATAATATTATTATTTAGAGAATTCTATTAGTGATAAAATATTTATATTTTTTATTAATAAATACCAACAAGTCTACCATTTCATATTCCTATTTAGCTAACCCCTAACCTCTTCTCATTCCTATATAGCTAACCCCCGACCCTTCCATTCCGTAACCCCTGACCCTTCCATTCTGCAACCCCCAACTCAACCTTACCCATTTGTAACTTTTCTTCATTTCTCTATAAAAAAGAAATGTTAAAACAAAAACTTAAGCATTACCATCTTCCTCCTTTGGAGTAACCCAGTGACCCGCGTCGCACTCGACGATCCGACCTTCTTTTTGTGTCCACGTCTGCCCGTGAACACCCTTCGAGGCTGACACCAAGAGCTTCCTCCAAGTGTTTTTGTTAAGGTTTACTACCATTCTCTTAGATTCTATAGAAAGGAATATAGTAGAACTATAGGATTTATTAGAGATGAAGAAGAATAACTCATTGTTCATGTGTATAGGGAGCTGTATTGTGCACACATAAGAGAAAGGAAAACACCACATGCATATGCCTCCTGGCTTTCCTTTTTATCTCTCTTAGATATTTTAGTATAATTGCAATAACCCCTTCTTTCCACTCTCTGACCATGATTGTTTCTCTCTGTTACATGTTGGTTCAAGCAATCATGATTTTAAATTTGCATAAAAACCCTCTCCACAAACTAATAATACAATAAATTCAACTCATCTCCACCATCATTTTGTCTTACACAACATGTGAAAATGTAATTGATAGTTTGAAATGAGCCATCCATTAATTAATTTTTTTCAAATGAATCCCTTTTTTATGTGTTTGCACAACACATATACACAACAACACCAACACATATACACGACAACACACACTATTCACGTAAGTAATGCTTACATGTGCACTGGATCCAACTAAAGTTGGTGACATAATTATGTATAGCCCTAATTATGTATAGCCCCTTCTACTTCTAATTAAATTTCATAACTACATACTACCTTTAATTAACATAAATCTTATTTACTCTATAGTAACTAGTACACAAACCACAAGTATTAATTGTCTACCTTTATAATAAATGTGTATATATATATACACCTAGGTACCGTTAATAATAATAGTTTTTATATATATAATAAACTTAATATTATATAGGCTACTTGGACTTGGAGTTGGGACCAGATCCTCGACCTTAGCTTGGAAAGCAGGCAAGTATACCTTGCCAACTTGTACAATATATATTATATGCATGTTCTCTACTTTTCTATTGTTTTTTTTTCTCATATTGTTATATTCATGTTGTTTTACCTTACTTCTAGTTTTACTTTATTATGTTTCTAGTTTTACATGCTCGTTATATTTTCTGTTATATTTCTTTACCTGTTATATTGGTCTTCGGGTTCATCTGTATCTCATAATAGAGATGTCTATTCCTACGCTACTATTCCTTTGACTCGACTTGACGTGATATGACCTGACTTGAGTATGACTTGACTTAAGATATTCTATAGAGTGGGAGCGCTTACCTTGGCTACAGTCTATAGGATCGACTTGACCCTTGTATTCCTCTAGGAGATTGATACTAGGATTGGCTATGTTCTCGATTGAGAGTTGCTTGCCTTGGACTACAATTGAGACTATAGATTGGGAGTGCTTGCCTTGACTACAGTCTATAGGATTGACTTGTTAGCCACGTCTAGTATGGCATGCCACTTTCTTAGCTTCCTGATGTCGTAGTTAATTTTTTGTGACTATTTATTATTTTTCCTGTATATTTTATATTGTTACATTTGGCATATTTTTATGTATCTTGCTAGTCCCCTAAGGACCTGGTGATCTCTCTAGGTAGTAGATGAAGTTATCAAGATTTAATACATTGATGGATGATGGTTGCTTCACCAAGACTACAGGTATATTTAGTTGATGCTATTATCATTATCTTCCTCATTTATCTTTTGTCCTCTATTTGACTTATGCTGTTATTATAACATAGTCTTTTACAAACTTTATTTTCTTCTAGCTTATTCATGATGAATGTATTATTAGGGATCCACTCTAATACATTTATCTATTCTAGAATCAGTGTATTACGGCCTGATCAGCCTTAGTGCACTTGATTCTTTATTGTTACCGATAATTAATGGATTGAAATCTAGATGATTTAGAACAACAAAATAGCTATACGTATTCGAGCTAGGGTGGAGACCTCTCGTTATATAGCTGACATGTATACGATCTCATAGTCCTACATATTTGGGACTGGAGCATTACAGATTGATGCATGGCATTGGCCGTGATTTCGAAGAAATCTCCGGTTTGAATGGGGCGGTTATGGTGCACACACCATAAATGTGGTGTTGATCCTTCCAGCTATTGCCAATGGGATTTGAGATGATCTGATTCGGGATGCAAAGCAGTTTGTGATGATCTGGTTTGAAACACGAACCATCTTGTGTTGATCTGGTCCAGGGCGTGAACCAGCTTGTCTTGATGCGGTCCGGGGTGTGAACCAGCTTGTGTTGATGAGGAAGGTGACTCAGCCTAAAACTTGAGCCGTTTGTCTTGATGTAGAGACTGGTGGGCAGTTTGAGCCGCATGCCTCCTTAGTCGCATGGAGGCCTTTTGAAAGGAAAGCCATATGGTGTCTGGGCCGCATGTGAGCTGGTCGCATGGAGTGGTCAAGTTGCCTTTGGTTCTGCAAAGGTAGCGTACCTCAGGGTACTGTTCTGTTGGGAGTTGGCATTCCATTGGAGGTCTTGTGAGTCTTCGTACACGTTGTTTGAGACGACTTAGCCTTGATTGAGCCTGAGCAATTTTCATACTTCTACACTAATTTGTAAACATTTGGCATATATCATTTTGAGGTATAAGTATAAGTAGAGATGCTATAGTGATTGCATGCAGATTAGTGAAATATAATATCTAAACTTCTATTTATCATATTCAAAATATGATACAATCAGTAGGCTAACATTAGCGACTTGCTCGGAGTCTTTCTCGGTCAAGGCAACTCCTTGTTCAGGTGGGTGGCTTAGATGAACTCGTCTCTACTTCGCGTTCACACCTAATAAATGAATGTTTTCTTACGAACTTAATATGTATGCTAATAAAAGAAATAAACCCACATAGCTAAGGGAATAATCCCATTCTATGTTAGAAATGTATAGATGTCACGGCCAGCACCCAAATATAGGGGTATGAGTGTATGAGCCATGCCCAGCCTACACCGCAGCATCGATGTAGTAATCTATCTTGAAAATCACTAACTGATCATCTCAAACAGATATCTAACTCTAAATAAGAACATGATATATATGATAATACTCAATCATATTATCGAAAAGCACGATATGATATGGCAGGCTAGAATATAAGAGATGATAATCCAAAACCATAAGTTCTAGATAAGTCTAGAGAACAACAATAAAACTAAATCCAATATAACATATGAAAGTATCAGTAGTTGCCGGAGACAAATTCGGTACTATAATACTAATAGTGGAATCTAAGATAACTAAATGATGCGGCTAGACCTCCCGACAATCACTACAAGCTACTCCTGAGCTACGGGGGCCAACTCTGCTCCTACACCCTCCTGGGTTCCATAATAAGTGGGACACCAATCCTCCAGATGGATCCCTAAAAAATGTTATCCAATCAGGATTGGAATGAGCACAACTCTAACAACAGTTCCAATAACATGATAAAGACTATAAAACAGTAATACTAAATGTAAACATGATGAGAATGTAAATTGAGACATAGAAATGGCAAATAATGAACAATAGTGAGATGGTTCAACATGGCACATAGCAAGATATGAATTAGAACGAAAAATCACTATAGTTATATATCTATGTGTTTTGAAATACAAGTTTAGATATGTGATCGGTCCGAGAACTTGCACAATATCCAATAAGGTAAGGCTAATCGTACACAGCACAATATCCAATAAGGTAAGGCTAACCATACATGAGGTGTATGATTAGTTATCACAATGTCTACACTATCACAATGTCTAAGGATATGATTGCATATCTAACTAGCACTTTCCCGTTTCGACTAGTACAATGGATCCAACCATGACACATCACAATATATGAATCACGAAATAATGTCTAAAATCAATACAATGAACAATGTCTAAATATCAATACGATGAACAATGTCCACTATGAAGGTAGCATCTCATGACTGAGGATCCATTATAAACCAATCCGTGTACAATCATGTCGAAAATCAAGTATAACATCACAAAGTACATGTATCATAGTAATCATCAAGTAAAAAAAACTATCAGAGAATGTACTCGCTTGTGGTCTTGAGCTGTAACACAAACCAGTGTTCGAACTGGAGTCCGAGTGACCTATATATTAATTTTCATGTCAAAGAGTGATTTGGAATAATAAACAAGCTTAACTAGCATTAAACTAGGTTTCTAGGTCAATTCTAGGTCAATCGGGCAAAATTAGGTCTTGTTTATATCCTATGTAGCATACCATGCATCCAGTGCATTTACCCTATTGCTTAGACATTTACCCTTACCTTTTACATTTACATACCTATCCATATATCATTTACCCCTATCTCTCTTACCCATATCAATGGCACTCTAGTCTCTTAATTTACTAACCCTCTTACATTACCCTTATAGACCCATACATATATCCTATAATGCTTGTTTTTATATGAATAACTTAGGTTATATCTATATAGACTATATGTGTATATCTATATATATGATATGAATACCCTATCTATACACATGTGGTATCCTCTCCACATAATGATATGAATCTGAAATTACCTACACACACAACATTGGACTGAATACAAATGCTACAAAAAAGTCCCCATTTGTACATGGTACACTTTGCACACACTCTCCCTGTATTTCCTATATGTTTCTACTGTTGCACTTCTATGTGCAATGCATGCACTGCTGCTGTAGTCAATCTGCATTCCACATATCCATATCACTATACTAAAATGGACGATTTGCAACAGTTAGAGTTGTCCAACAACGACGTATTAAAACCGACATTGCATTTTCTACGGATTACAACCATTGTTTAACATAAAAACTTATTCACCAAAAAAGTAAACTTGAATTTGACAGATTAAAACTATTGTTTAACATACAATTTTTTGTTGAAATTTTTGGCTCCTTAATTTATTAAAAAAATTGATACCCAAATTTGTATCCAAATGCGTGCCCCTCCTGCTGGAACTTTCAAAACTTTTTTTCCTCCACTTTTCTTTTCATTTCTCCCTCTCAAAACTTCTCTCAAAACACTTGTCCCCTTCCGTTGGAACCCTATGGAACCCTAGGTAATTCCTTTCTTCTAAAAACATTTTCTCTCAGAACTCTCTTTTCTTCTCCCTATGTATGTGTGTTTTGGTTATAGAAGAGAGGAGTAGTAGTGGTGATGGTGGCGGCAGTGTCTACAGCGGCGGTGGTGGGTCACCGCCAATTCGATCGAAATGGTGAGGAATGAGGTACGCCATGGGACTAAAGAAGCTCTTGCTCTTTTTCATTACTGTTTTTTTCTGCTTAGACCTCTGCTTCTGTGGTGTGTTTGAATTTGTTCTAAGATGTAGAAATAATTACTGGATCAGAAAATTTTTTCACCATCATGCGGTAATCTCACCCGCCTCACCCCCACAAACCCTAACCCTAACCAATTAACCTTCTAGATCCATTCAATCCCCCTCCTAATTTATTTTTGAAAAAAAAAACCTAATCATATCGATCCATCTGCTGAATCATGGAGATAGGTGATAAGAGATCGTTGTAGATCTTTGATTAAGAAACCCCCAAAAAATTTAGGGAATATTTTATTACCATAAGGAAAGAAATGGAGAAGAAACATTGTGAGAAGGCATCTCTCGATCCGCAGATGGGTCCATTCAGTAGCTACCTAATATTGCAGGGGTGCACACACCATCAGGAGGCATCAAAGGTTGGAGTGTGCATCACAACTAATAGGGCTCCGAATATCCCTACAAGGATACAACACCAATTTTCTCATAGTAGAAACAATATAGGAAAAGAGACGACGAGCCTGTTTCTAAACAGAAAAGTTTGATTCTTTGATTACTTTATCTACGATTGTAATGTTCTTATTGCTGAACTTACGCATCTTAAGGGTTGGATAGGAGATTATCACTTGATCTGTACTTATATTTGTATGATGAACTACATATTATTTTTTCTTTTTGTATGATGATGATGAATAGCTTGTGTCTCTTTGACTGCAACCTGAATTAGAGATGCATACATTTCAGAACAATATGGCGTCAACCTCTTATGAAAGTTTGTGCTAACTAGTACAACTCAAAAGGGGGGGGGGGAGTTTGATAACTCAAAACTCAAGTCTAGTTAGTGCGCATCTTTGGCATATTTTTTTGACCGTGTGTCTTCCCTATCCAAGTTAACTATCATTTTTTGCTTAGATTCGTGAGTATTGAAAATTTTGAAGTAACCTGGCAGCTTGCACTTTAAGAGGATACATACATGGCATCTTTGCATACCTTCCTTCATACATGCTATTGTTCTTAAATTTTACACGTAGGTCAAGATCCTATATTCTAAAAATTAGTGCCTTAGATTGTGGTGCCACTTTTATTGAAGATGTATGTTGTGGTTGGGTTTAAAAATTAGTGAGTTGGGGATTGTGGGGAGACAACGAAAGTGAGAGATGGAGTAGTTGCTAAATTACTCCATATTGTGCTTCTTTTGTTGTATAAGTTAAATATTGAACTAATAGGAAGAAATTCATAGGTCCATAATAGAATTCGGAGAATCAATTGGAAAATATGCAAATGAAGGAAACCCCCCTCTCTATGTGTGTGTGTGTGCGCGTGCGCGTGCGTGTGTGTGCGTGCGCCCCACCAAAAAAAATTGTTCTAAAAGTGGAAGAAATGGAGAGAAATGAGGATTTTGAAAATTTATCCAACTCTCTCTTAAAAGCTAAGCATAAATTATTATTTGAAAAAAAACCAAGAACTAAATAATAATTATATCTTTTATCTCACAAATAAACAAAAATTTATTAATCACTTTTCCTCTCTCTACTTATTTGCCATCCAAACAAGAGAAGAAATATTAACTTTATCTTTATTTTACTCTCCTTCATTTATCTTTCCCTCAAATTTTCTTTTCTTTTCCCAAAAAAAAGTTTCCAACCACACCATTAGTTTTATTGTTCTCTTATTTGTCCCATCTAGGCCATCTTTTGTAATGGGTTGCACATCATGAGCTTTCTCTGGAGTCCATTAATAAGGTAACTTGGGCTCGATTTTACTAGGTTGTTCCCAATGGATCAAGTTAGTTTTGGATATATCGCCGTTATCAATCATGCTCCTATAAGTAGAGGGTTACTCACCCTACTTCATAAAACATGATATATCAAAACATTAGTCAAAATTACTAAAAATGAGCTTAAAAGTCAACGTCAACAACAAGAAGAAAAAGTACACGTTGGTCCTTCAATTATTTAAAACTAGGAGAAATCTAATCCCTCCTTCTTGCAACGTTGTTGGGTTTATAATGACCTGTGGGCCAAAACTTGTTGCGCGTCGGGCTATACTTATTCCCATATAGCCTACAAGTATGAGTGAAGAAGCAACTCAGTCGTGAATGTTGTAAATATCGATAACAAGATAGCTAAAAGTAAGCAACATTAGTACAACTATCCAATTGTGATTCCATTACAAAAAAATAATTTTCTGGAATTATATTTTGTAATATCTCATTTGAAGTTACTATAATTGGGATTGAATTATAGGTGGTATGTCTAGTCTATTCTACATCTGAGAAGAAAATAACCTGGGGGGTGTTTGGTACACATAATTTCTTTTTCCTGACAAATGTAGGGTGGGAAACATATTTTCATGTTTGCTTAAAGTTATGAAAATTTATTTTCGAAAATTGAGAATAACAAATAAATAATTTATCCATAAAATATGAGCATCATATACTTTAATAATATGTGGGTATATTTTTTGTCCCGAAAAAAAATAAATTTGTCACTTTTTGTCTATACTCTTTAAAAAAAAAAAAAAAAAAAAAAAAAAATCTTTTTCTTGTTTTTTTTGTTTTTTTTTATCTTTTTCATTTTAAGTTTTTTGGTTTTTTTCATTTATTTAAGAATTGTTTTTTATTTTTAAGGTTTTATTTTTAGTTTTTTATGTTTTTATTTTTTAAGAATTTTTTCTTTTTTTAAAATATTTTTTTGTTGTTTTTTTTTCTTTTTTCTCACTTTCTTTATCCCTTTCTTATTTTTATTTGAAGCATTTTTTCTTTTCATTTCCTAGAAATATATATACAGTCACAAAATATGAGAATTTAATCTTTTAGATAATTTTATTATCGAAAATTTAATTTCCAAAAATATAGAACGTTATATAATATTTGGTTTTTGGACCAAACTTCTCCTAAATATTAGTTAAAGAGGTTATAATAAAAAATGGAAATTTTTAATGGCCCTTCATTAATTTGTTTTTACTTATTTACAATTTTGCCTCCTGTAATGCTTTAGGCTAGTCCAATTTTTTCAGGACTGTCAAAAAATTAACAGTCCTTATTATTGGAAGGACTGTCACTATTGGAAGGACTGCCAAATATTTCGACAATTCTAACTTTTTTTAGGGCTGTCAAATTTTTCGACAGTCCTATTTTTAGGACTGGCAAAAAATTTGACAGTCCTTCCTATTGGAAAGACTGTCAAATATTTCGACAGTCCTAAATTTTTAGGACTGTGTAGACGTACGAACCACAGTGTGCTCGTCCTTCCTCTCCTTCATCTCCCTCCACTTCCTCACTCTTTCTCCCACCCCGCTTTCTATGCCCTTTTGCCTCGACGGGAACCCTTGTTGGTGCTCTTAATTTCTTGACATGTTGAGAGCTTGCCTAGTGAAGTTTAGTCCCAAACGGAAAGTGCACCATGAGGTATCTCAACATATATACTTGTCTGTGTTGTTGGGATATGCACATGGGGTGGTGACCCTAAGGAGGGAACCATTTGGGTGATTTTAATAGGAGGTAAGGATAAGGCTCCATGGTAAAACATTCATGTTTTTTGCTCTTGGGAAATTTATTTCCATGGGAGCTAAGTCCTGTAGGGGCTTAGCGACTCGGACTCGGACTCGGACACGGACTCGAGTTCATTGGCTCATGAGCTGTAGTGTGGCATTTTGTTGGCGCACTTTGCACTTAGCACGTGAGCTGCCAGGTTGCGCGGGCCAGGTTGTGCGGCCAGGTGCGCGCCAGTTGTGCGCACAGATGCGCACCCAGTGGTGCGCCCAGTTGTGCAGGTGGCGTATGGTGCGTAGGGCGCACAAGGCGTGCAGGTGGCGCAAGTGGCTCGTGCGCGTTCTGCGTGCGGTGTGCAAGACATGCAGGATGCGCGAGTGGGGCAACTTGCTATAGATCGTGCCTGTGCATGATCTGTACGGTTACTGCATGTTCTGAGTGGTTTTTACCACGTCCCGAACATTGTTCAAACCGGACAGTTGCCACTCAGGCCTATATAAGGTCTCTTTTCTCCATAGGACAAATATAGAAGAGTACACAGAAAGTTTACTAGTGTTTTTTAACACAAGTAAACAGAGGCTGTGAGAGAGAAGATAAGCTTTGCACTAGCGTTGCTTTTGCACGGGAGTCCGTGTACGATCCGAGGAGTCAGAAGAGAAGGAGTGTTCCAAAGTTCTCCAACGAACTTGCTGGTTCCTGGAAGCTATTCGTGTGGGGCGAATATAGCTTTGAGCAACGGTGATCATTCACCCCAGCAGGAGATTTTCATTTATCGCCTGTCATCTTCGCTACTGCTAGCAATTCGGATTAGTACCTTCTTTTTAGAATTACGTCATTCGGTTGCTGTAACGAAATCTTTTTAAAGATCTTCGTTTACCAGAATCCTCCAAGGATCTCTGTTACGTGCCTTTTTTGAAGTGTTGCGTTGAAACATTGTCTTTACAATTGTTTTGCCTTCTAAGTTTTTCCATCGGAAATTGTGCCCCGGTAATAACAATCTTAAAACTATATTGCTACGATAGAAAACTTTCGTGCTTCGCTAATCAATCCTAACTTCTCTAAGTTAGAATAATTTGATGGTGAGCACTATCAAATCTGGAAAAGAAAGGTTTTCCTCAATCTTCAGTTCTCTGATGTTGATCACGTGTTGATTGAGGAGGAACCTACTATTCTAGAAACTGGATCTGCAGTCACAATCGCTACGACTGCTAAGAACCAGAACAAGTGAAGAAGGGACAATAGCATTTGCAGGCTTATGATCCTAAATGCTATGGAAGATTCTCTTGCCGAATCTTATTCAAAGAAGACTGTTGCCAGAGAGATTTGGGAGTCTCTGGAGAAACTTTATGACGAAGATAAGAACCAGAGCAAGATATTTCTTGTTGAGAAATATCACAAGTGGTTCTTTGAAGATGAAAAGCTAATATTGTCGCAGGTGAAGGAGTTCCTGAAGATGCGACAGAATTTGGAGGATGATGTGATGCCCCTTACCGACAAGTTTGTGGTTGGTGGGATCGTCTCTAAGCTCCCTGCTGGGTGGAGCAAGTTCTATGCAAACATGCATAGGAAGAAGTTGGACATTTCTCTCGAAGATCTTCTACAGGAAGTGTATGTTGAGGACCAGATACAGGCTCAACTAAAAATGGATGCACTGTCCAAGCAAGTGGCTAACGCCAATATGGTTCATACCAGGAAACCAAGAGAAAAGCAGGCAACTTTCCACAGCAAGAAGAAGGATCCTGACAATCTGAAAGTCAAGGGGACTTCCTTCAAGCAAAAGAAGCCAATGTCCCATTTGGCTTGCTTCAAGTGTGGCAAGAAGGGCCATTTCAAAAGTGAATACAAATCCAAGCAATCAGAGCAAGGTTAGCCTAGTAAGGTCTCAATGATCACTGATGTTGTTGCTATGATTGTGCAGGTCACTGTGGTTGGGGCTGATTCTGACTGGTAGGTAGACATTGGTGCCACCTGCCATGTCTGTTCCAGTAAGGAGTGGTTTACCACCTATACACCAACTTCTGAAGTGGTTATGGTGGCAAATCAGGCACAAGCTGAAGTGCTCGGGATTGGGACAGTGGTTTTAAAGCTGACTTCAGGGAAGTCTCTGACGCTTTAAGGTGTGAAGCATGTACCTGCTATTGTAAAGAACCTGATTTCGGGAGGCCTACTCTGCAATGCAGGCCTCAGGATGGACATCAATGATGGCCAGATGGTGATGTCTATTAAGGGAACATATTTTGGGAAATCTTTTTATACCGAAAGAATGTTCAAAATTTAGCTTGTAAATCAGTCCAATATAATTAATGCAATCACTCCTTCAGCTTATACTCTTGAGTTGTGGCATAATAGGCTAGGACATGTTCATTATAAACGAATAAACAAAATATCTAATCAAGGACTTATCTCCAAGTGTGGGAGTAAAGTAGAGAAATGTGAAGTTTGTGCTCAAATAAGATCACAAAGAAACCCTTTCCTCGGGTTTATCGAAGTACATATGTTCTGGAGTTGGCACACTCCGATATCTGTGACTTCAAACAGTTCTTTGCAAAGGCCGGGATAAAGCATTTCATAACCTTCATCGATGACTTCTCTAAGTATGCAATCGTCTACTTGCTGAAGGCTAAAGACGAAGCATTCGAGAAGTTCAAGGAGTTCAGAGCCGAAGCTGAGCGGCAGACTGGACAACAACTCAAAAGAATAAGAAGTGATCAAGGTGGAGAGTACAGGTCTCATGAATTCGTATCGTTATGCAAAGAACATGGAATTGCTAATGAGACTACGGATCCGTACTCTCCTCAATCAAACGGAGTAGCAGAGAGTAAGAACAGAACGTTGACAGAAATGATTAACTCAATGCTGTTGACTGCGGGTCTTCCAAAGTGCTACTGGAGAGAAGCTACATTGACAGCCACTTTTATTCTAAATAGAGTGCCTCATGCAACTTCAGACATTACTTCTCATAACTCTAGTTCAAGGTCAGACCTAACTTGAATGTCATTCGAGTGTGGAGGTGTCTGGCATATGTCAATCTTCCAGATCTGAAGATTCAGAAGCTTGGGACAAGGACTACAAAGACAATCTTCTTGGGGTATGTCGAGAAGAGTGATGCTCGAAGATTTCTTGATATTGAGTCAAATTATATCATTGAATCTCGTGACATAGGATATTTTAAAGACAAATTTGCAAGTCATAAGAATATTGTTCTTGCGGATATACCGGATAACAATGAGGGTGTGCAAGAAACTGAAGTTTTCAATAAAAAAGTAGTCCAAAAAGATGTTGTTGTTGAAGTAACGGTTGAACCAGAACTCGCTGAGCCATCAGCGAAGCGTGTGAGGAGGCCGAAGGACTTCGGAAAAGACTTTGTCACCTATCATGTGGAAGCAGATCCGCTTACCTATGATGAGGCGATGAAGAACAGAGACACGGTTTTCTGGAAGGAGGAGATTGACAATGAAATTGATTCCATCACCTCAAATAACACTTAGGTGTTGGTTGATCTTCCTGAAGGAACGAAATCCATCGGATGCAAATGGATCTTCAAGAATAAGATGAAAGCAGACGAAACTATTGACAAGTTCAAGGCTAGGTTGGTAGCTAAAGGGTTTTCTCAGAAGTAGGGGATTGACTACTTTAACACGTATGCTCCAGTATCCCGGATGACTACCATTAGAATGTTGGTTTCTCTCGCAAAAATACAAAAGATGGTGATACATCAGATGGATGTGAAAATGGATTTCCTAAATGGCGAGCTGACCGAAGAGATTTACATACAACAGCCATAGGGATTTGTCGTCAAGGGTCTTAAAGACAAAGTCTACAAGTTGGTAAAATCCTTGTACAGACTTAAATAAGCTCCCAAGATGTGGCATGAGAAATTTGACAAGGTTATAAGGTCATATGGCTACATGGTCAGCAAAACGGACAAGTGTGTTTACACGAAGTTCGCTGATGGAAAATGTATGATCGTTTGTCTGTACGTGGACGACATGCTAATCCTAGATACGGATATGGGCTGTCTCAGAGACAAAGAAGTTCATCTCGAATAAGTTCAGTATGAAGGACTTGGGGAAAGCTGATGTGATCTTAGAGATCAAGATCATCCGGACAGATACTGGACTAGCGCTGTCACAGTCCTATTATATTGAGAAGATGATCACTCGTTACGGGTATCTGGATCTTCCAGGGATCGATACACCGTACATGTGTGATCTGAAGCCGAAGCCTAATTCTGGGGAAAGCGTCAGGCAGCTGGAGTATGCAAGCGTAATCAAGAGTTTGATGTATGCTACTACTGCCAGAAGTCCTGACATAGCTTTCGTCGTGGGAATGCTGAGTTGTTTCACGAGCAACCCAGGCATTGAACACTGGAAAGATGTGAAACGGGTTATGAGATATCTTAAAAAGACTCAAATATATGTACTGCACTACTGCGGAGATCCGCCGGTAGTGGAAGGCTTCAGTGATGCCAGCTGGTGCTCAGAAGTGGAGAACGAGAGGTCCACAGGTAGATACATTTTTACAATGGGTGCAGCTGCTATATCATGGAAATCGAAGAAGCAGACTATGCTCTCGCGGTCATCCATGGAATCTGAGTTCTTTGCACTTGATACCGCAGCGGAAGAAGCAGAATGGCTTCGGGAGCTCATGTATGATCTTCCAGTGGTTGAGGCACAAATACCAGCAATACCGATATACTGCGACAACCAGGCGACTGCGACGGTGGCATCAAATGACCTCTTCAACCGGAAGAAGAGGACCGTGCGGTTGAAGCACAGGGCAGTACACGATCTCATCAAGAGGGGTATTATTGCAGTGATTGATGTTTGGAGTCGGGAGAAAACTGGCGGATCCGTTCACCAAGGGCCTCAAGCGCCAGCTGGTCGATGACTCAACTTGTAAAATGGGCTTAAAGGTATTCTGATATTGTATTATTACAGTCCTACCATAAAGTTTTATGCTATTAGTTTAAAGAGAAATCTACTAGGCATCTAACTTTTGGTTCAAGAGAGGACCATTAATCGGAAGAATATCAGGAACGGTGGGTGTAGCCTCCATTCCCGAAATTTTTTGAATTTTTTTTATTTATTTAATTTAAATGGTGATTTTTAGAATTTTTATAAATAATTATTTAGTTAGTTTTTACGGTAGATGATTTTAGTCATGGTTGAGTTTTGAAGTACCAGACGACTAGGAATCATGGTACAGATAGTGCAGTGGCGTGCTTTGACTAGTGTTTAGCCATAGTAGGAGAATGTCGAGCCATAGGAGTGTCCTAACTAGAAAAACCAGGCCAAGTTATAGCATGACCATTATAAATAAGTTTAATTAATTATTATTATATTTATTGACTTATAGGAGACCCGTTTGTGTCGATTTAGCCCGAGCTGAGCCCGAACCGAATCCAAGCCTATGTGGGCATGTAATGAGACCAGGGACGGCTATGTAGTCATATTTTATGTGTGTAGAAATATTCCCTAAATTATTTTAGGTATTGAGGTACATTTTTAACTATTTGAATATTTGTACAAAACTGGTATTTTATTATTAAATATTGTTTTACAATGTTTGTACAACTTTTTGGACCCAGACAAAGGTGAATAGTATAGATTCACCAAACCACCATTTAATTATTTTAGTATTATTTTATTATTCGGTGGTGATTAAAAAATTATTGCTATTAGATATTATTATTTGTTAATTGAGTACTTATTGGTATATAAATATATGAGGTATAAATGTATTGGAGTGTGTAAATATAGATATACATATGTGTATATAAATATAGATATATATTAAATGTGTGTATAATATATAAATGTATATTATATATGTAAATTTGTATGTATATATAAATATATTATATATAGTGTGTGTATATTTATATAAAAATAATTGTGTATATGGGTATAGGTGTAAATATGTGTGTGTGTGTGTGTGTGTGTGTGTATAGATATATAATAATATATATATATATATAGAATATATATATATAGATATAATTATATAATATAATATATATATATATAATATATATTGTAATAAATATATATATTATATAATATATATATATATATATATAGATATATTATATAGTATAATTATAATATATATATAATCATATAATATATAATATATATATATATCTAGATATATATATATATATTTATATCGATATATATATATATATATATATATATATAATATATATATATATATAGATATATATTATATAAATATATATATATATTAGATATATAGATATATAATATATATATATATATATATAATATATAGGTGTATATATATAAATGTATATATTGTGCATAGTATGTGTGTGTGTATATATATAATATATATATATATATATAATATATATATATATATATATATATATATATATATATATAATATATATAATGTAATATTTTAGAAGATTCAAATCATTATTTAATTTAGATAAAAGAAGCAAAAAACCAAATAAAGGAATTCCAGCCCATAGGCCAGCCCAGCCTACTGTGAACGAGCAGACATGTTAGGCTGGTGAACCCAAATGCAAACCGAGAAACCCGATTCCCCTGTAACACTCAGCCGATATATAATTGGAGAGAGCGCGTTCGAGAGAGCCAAACCCGAAGACCAAACCCTAATCCTAACAGTGCCCCGTCGACCCCTACACCAGGGCGCACCCCCACGCACGCGCGCGCACCGCCGGGAGTCGCCGCCGCCGGCTGGAAAAGCCCTCGCGCACGCGCGGACTAGACCGAAGCGACAGTAGCAGTATGTGCGATCACCCATATTACAGGTACTGTATCTTGCTCATCGCTCCTCTATTTCTCGATCCAGTTGTTTCGTTGGACAGACAACATGACCAGGAGTAGACCCCATCGACTAGATTTAAGCGTAGTCGCATAACCTATCGGGGGGATCGACACAAAGTTGTCGAAAAACCACAGGAAACAGAGTATTGAAACCGTTTTGGAACCCAGTTTGGAAGGCAGATTTCTGCCAAAACATAGCGATATTTGGAAATCTATTTAAAGGAGATTATAGCATATATAATATGTAAAAAACTCTGTTATTACTTCTAATTATAGATGATTATGCAATGAGATTATTCAGATAGAAAATGAGAAAAAAAACCCGAGAACTGTTTTCAAAAAACTATAAAAATCCTTCGATACGACGTGCGTCCCACCAACCCGGGCGACGTGGTCGGACACCGTAAGCATCGAAAGGCGCGTACGGATATTGCAGACGTGTGGGCTTTGACGGAATTCAAATTGGTCGCGTGTGCGCGACGAATTTGATGCGTATCCGTTGAAAACCCCCGTTTCGGCCTTTTCAAAATTTTCTAATTACTTTGTACACGTTCGTCAGATTGAGACGTAACTTGCGTCATCAGGACCGTATCGTTTTTCTGGTCCTGCGTGCCAAGTTTTGTCCAATTCTGAGACAGTTGATCGGATCGCCATTTTGCGGGCCCTACGGTCCAACTTAATGGGTGATTTTGTGCACGGCCCGCTGAAATCCAACTTTGGACATACATTTGGGTTCATATCGGAAAATCGGACATGTTGACATATAGTTTGACAACTTTAGAGACCATTGACTCTGGCACGTTTTTCGATACAAAGCGGGTCCAACGACGGATACCGTTTTGGTCCAAAATTACCGTTTTGCTCCTGTATCCAGAATTGGACATAAGAATAGGCAATCCTAGCTAATTTAACTATTCTGAGATTGTTGGAAATATTTGTTTTAGCTTTCGGAGACAGTTGTGATGACTTGGATTTCATGGCTTGGTAGTTGATAGTTTATTATTGGATCTTCGCGCTACCACCAGGCAAGATACCTTGCCTCCCTCTACAGCTTATTTACATGCATATTTATATTATTATACAGTTTTACTAGTTGATTATTTATATGTGATTTGTATATCATGCCTGCTAGTATATATATAGCCTTATTTATAATTAAGCTTTATAGCTCATATTGGATATACGTATATATAGTTCTTGTTCATAGTTAACCTTGTAGTTCATATTGGATTAGTTTTCTCGTGTATCGTGATTGGTTCGTGTCGTGTCATCACTTGTACTTGTACTGAGTCGCATCGTGTCATAGGATGAATAAGTCATAACGGAACTGCTGTACCTTGAAATTCTTGACGCTAACCTGCAAGTCCACATCAGGGGCGAGGGTTAGTAGTTAAGCTAACATGCGAGTCCACATCAGGGGCGAGGGTTAGTAGTTAAGCTAACCTGGGAGTCCATACCAGGGGCGAGGGTTAGTAGTTAAGCTAACCTACGAGTCCATATTAGGGACGAGGGTTAGTAGTTATCTGTCCACACCTGCGAGTCCACATTAGGGACGAGGGTGATGCTAGCCTGCGAGTCCACACCAGGGACGAGGGTTAGCAGCATATGGTTCACACCTGCGAGTCCACACTAGGGACGAGGGTGATGCTAGCCTGCGAGTCCACACTAGGGACGAGGGTTAGTAGTTGTTCAAACCTACGAGTCCACACTAGGGACGAGGGTGATGCTAGCCTGCGAGTCCACAAAGGGTGATGCTAGCCTGCGAGTCCATACTAGGGACGAGGGTTAGTAGTTGTTCAAACCTGTGAGTCCACACTAGGGACGAGGGTTTGAGTATTCGATTGGTTATCCATTGACATCGTGATATTGTGT
The DNA here is from genome assembly GCA_029216955.1 of Iris pallida. Taxonomy (NCBI): domain Eukaryota; kingdom Viridiplantae; phylum Streptophyta; class Magnoliopsida; order Asparagales; family Iridaceae; genus Iris; species Iris pallida. The sequence goes on along the minus strand of JANAVB010043977.1, from coordinate 56,290 downwards.
TCTCTTATTTTTCTCCGGCAGTTCGTTTAGGCGTAGTGGTTCTTCCAGTCGTGTATAGTCGTGCTTTCGTCTGATTGGTCTTTTCCCGTTTATTTTCTATATTTTCTTTATTGCATGATAAAATGCTAGATAGACATGTTTTTATGTATCTTTGCTATGTCCCCTGAGGACCTAATGATCTCTTCAGGTTAGTTATTGCATGGAGTTAGTTAGCAGCTCTGGATGGCGGATGATTATGACGCTTGTGGGGTCCGGATGTGATGATATTGCTTGCGGAATTCAGGTATTGATACCATGTTTATTATCCAGTTCATCCAGCTCGTGTTTTCCTTTCATTATTATGATATATCATATTTATTGATTCAGTTTATAGACTCATGTTATTTCTTGGAGTCTAATCGGACATGCATGCTAGTAGGCTACAGACCATGACCCATCCTTGTTCATTCTTGTTTATTATTCTTATTGTGGATTGAGATATAGATTTGTTTGCCATGATTTGGCAGTATACCATAGCCTTGACAGCGTTTACGTATTCGAGTCGGGCTGGAGTCCGTTCGATACGTAGCTGGCTTGCTCACGAGCTCACGTCCGAAAACTGGGTGCGGGTCATGACGGTGGGTACATTGTTGGCACATTTATTTTGATAACATTAACAGCATCTTCGTAGTTTAGTTTTTTCTGTATTTCAGCTAACAGAAAATCTCTCAAGCTCTCCCACAAAAAGATCTGTCCATTCAAGCCGAGTCATCAAAGCCTTATGGAAGTCCCTAAAAGAAGACTGAAGAAAAGACAAGCACACCTTAAAGACAGCTCTCAAAAGATTCAAGATTTCGAGTCTGTACAAGGTCTCGGTATTTCTGTATAACACCTAAGGTTGGATGACAAACATAAAGCTCTTATATTTTTTAGTCAAAAATTAATGTCTAAAGAAACGGCATACCGACGGTAAACCGCTGTGTACCGACGGTATACCGTTTCTGAGCTCCAAAATATTCTGTGACAAAACTCGACATACCGACGGCATACTGCAGTGTACCGGTGGTATACCATTTTGTGAGTCACAAAATATTCTGTGACCAAATTGGCATACTACAGTATACCGACGGTATACCATTTTCTGAGCCACAAAATGTTCTGTGACGAACATCGGTATATCGACGGCATACCGTTGTATACTGACGGTATACCGGCTTCATCAGATTTGATTTTTGAATGGACAAGATACTAGCATTAAATGCTCCCAACGGATAGATTTATCACCGTTACTGTTTCGAACGGTATGCCGACGGTATACCGGTCCATACTGACGGCATGCCGTCCGTATTATGTTCAGGAGCATTAAATGCTATCCTTTCTTGGTTTTCTATATAAATGGATTCTTTTCTTCCATTGAAGGCTATCCACTTAAGCCATAAATTTTTCAACAACCAAGAACTCTACCATTACTACTCTACCCAAGCTTTTAATTGTCATCCAATCCAAAAGTGCCAGAGTATTCAAGAGTTGTACTTTTTTGATCTTCAAGTGTTGTAGAAGATCAACAGTTTCCTTTTCTTTCCTTTTGAAGTTGACGAGCCTTCGTAAGAAAACTCGTGTGTAAGAAGTTGGCGAGTTCTTCGGATCCAAACTCGTGTTGAAGTTGGCGAGTTCTTCGGATCCAAACTCATATGTAACTATTTACTCAATAGTGGATTTAAGCCGGAGAGAGTTCCAGGATTGGATTGACTCTAGGAAAGAGACCAGGATACATCGAGTGTTTGATTTTCTTTCTCTTTCTCCTATTTACTTCAGTAAAATAGCTTACTTGTGTTTAGTAATTTTTTATTACCCTATTCACCTCCTCTAGGGTTCTACAATTGGTATCAGAGCTTTGTTCTCTTGATTTGGATTTACACCCTAAGAGTGATCCATGGCCACTAACCCTAGTTTTAAAACATTCCACAATGAGGGACACTCCACAAATAGACCTTATATATTTGATGGAACCAACTATAACTATTGGAAAAATTAGGATTAATATTTATCTGAAGTCCATAGATTTCAATTTATGGGATTGTGTGATAAATGGTCTCCCTACTCCTTCCGGAGTTATTGAGGATGTTGTTTCTGACAGCCTTAGGGATAAACTCACTAAGAATGTCAAGAAGCTTGCTAGTCGAGATGCTAAGGCTATGAACGCTCTTTACTGTGCTTTCAATAGCAATGAATTCAATAGAATTTCTACTTGCAAGACTTCAAATAAAATTTGGAAATTGCTAGAAGTCACTCACGAGGGAACATCACAAGTAAAGGAATCAAAGATTAGTAGACTCACACAAGAATATGAATCTTTTAAAATGAAACAAGATGAGTCTATTACTTGCATATTTACTCGTTTCGGTAATATCATTAACCCTCTTTCTTCTCTTGGTAAGGAATACCCTGCTCATGAAAAGATCAGGAAAATTCTCAGATGGTTAACTAAAGGATGGAGTCCTAAAGCTACAACCATCATTGAAGGGAACGACTTGACAACCATGAACCTTGAGACCCTCATGGGGAAGCTTATGACTCATGAACTTGACATGAAAGATCAAGAGGAGTCATCCATGCAAGAAAAGAAGAAGGAGAAGGAGAAGGCCAAAGAAAAGGAGAAGTCTCTGGCTCTCAAGGCTACAAAATTCCACTCAAAGGATATCTCCGACAATAACGAATCAAATGATGAAGAAGAAATAGCTCTTACCGTAAATCATTTTCGAAAGTTCCTCAAGTTCAATAAAGCCAACCGATTTAGACGCAACAACGATGAAGATCCTGCTTGCTACCAATACAGGAGAACCAGACACATCAAGAGAGATTGCCCTATGACAAGAAGAGACTCTAGTAAGTACGAGAAGTCTAACAAAGGAAGCTCTTCCTCCAGGAAATATACCAACACTAGCATCTAGTGTGAAAGTGATGCTAGCGATTCAGACAACGACAAAGAATACAAACACAATACAAATGTTTGCCTCATGGCAACCGATAAGGTACTCGATGACCTCTCTTTGAATACTCTCTCTTATGATGATTTGAAAAATGCCATTCTTGAATTACACGAGGAACACAAAGGTGTTAGAAATAAGTACAAAAAATCTCTAAAAGATGTTGAGGCATTCAAACTAGAAGTAAAGAGACTTTCCAACATCATTATTGATGTAAAAGAAAAAACTTCCGTCCCTGACACAGATGAGATAGAGTCTTTGCGACTCAAGTTACAAGAATCTCAAGTCATCATTGAGAAAAAGGATGACGAGATTCAATCCCTTAAAAGGGCTTATGATTTTGCTATGCATAAAGTTCAAGCTGCTAATAGAAGAGAATACGATACCTCTACTAAATATAATGATCTTCTTGTAAGAAACTAGTTGATAAAAATACGGCTCGCACACATGCTCCAAGACACGTCTACACTCATCACAATACTAGTCACAATTCTTACATGAACAAGAACACTACACATAGGTCCTATCTTAACACAAGGAAAGAACCCTTTGTTAAGAAGAAAACCTCACATCATGCTTTCTATTATCATCACCATAACACTCATGATAGAACTCCTCACACTAAAGCCCCACATATGCATAACACTCACACATTCTCTTCTAAATCTTTCATGATGTGCAACTATTGTGGTCTACTTGGACATACTTCTAATTATTGTCAAACAAGGAAACATGTTGATACAAAAGTTTTTAAATGGGTTCCTAAGACTAACAATCAAGGACCCAAACAATCTTGGGTACCAAAATGTTCATCTTCAACTTATGTTGTAGGTAAAGAATCCTTCTCATGCTAGAAGCAAGTGGATCCTCGATAGCGGTTGCTCACGGCACATGACCGGTGATGCTTCACTTTTTATAACGCTATCGATGAAGAAAGAAGGACATGTATCCTTTGGTAACAATCTAAAAGGCCACATCATAGAAAATGGTAATATCGGCTCCCCTCCTTATTCTTGTATTAAGAATGTTTGTCTTGTTACATATCTCAAACACAACCTTCTTAGTATCAGTTATCTTACGAATAATAGTTATGATATTAAGTTTGTTAAACTCAAATGCTTCATTACCGATATAGCACTAGTGGATCTACGGTGTATGAAGGCATTCGAGAAAACAATATCTATGTTTTCTATATTGTTGAAGGTACTAACAATGACAGGTGCTTAGTTGTAAAGAACGATGAAAGTTGGCTCTGGCACATGAGGCTTGGACACGCTAACATGGATACCATCTTCCATCTTGCCACCAAGAAGCTTGTAAGAGAACTTCCAAGTATCTCCTTAAAAAAGGATATGGTATGTGAAGAATGTGAGAAAAGTAAGTTAACCAAGTCATCCTTCAAATCCATCAACTCTGTGAGTACCACTAGACCACTTCAACTTATTCATATGGATTTATTTGGTTCTAGTAGAGTAGCTAGACTTGGAGGCAAACTTTATGCTTTTATTTTGGTTGATGATTTTTTAAGATTTACTTGGGTTATTTTTCTTACAAATAAAAGTGATACTTTTCGTGAATTTGTTGTCTTTTGTAAATACGTTCAAAATGAGAAAGGCATTACTATTAACAAAATTAGAAGTGATCATGGAGGAGAATTTGACAATGCCGATTTTAAAAGATTTTGCAAAAAGAATGGTTTTGGTCATGATTTTACTTGCCCTCGAACTCCACAACAAAATGGTGTTGTGAAAAGAAAGAATAGAACCCTTGGCGATATAGCCCGGGTTATGTTAAACCAATATAACCTCCCCAAATACTTTTGGACGAAAGTCGTTAACACGGCATGTCATGTTATAAATAGGGTCTTAATTAGACCTATTTCTAAAAAGACTCTATATGAGCTTTGGTTTGACAAAATTCCCTCTATTGAGTATTTTAAAGTTTTTGGATACAAATATTTTATTTTGAATACCAAGGACAACCTAGGCAAATTTGAAGAAAAAGCATATGAAGGTATTTTCCTTGGCTACTCAATACATAGTAAAGGTTTTCATGTCTTTAACAAAAGAAGTCTTGTTGTCGAAGAGTCAATTAATGTCTTTTTTTGATGAACTTAACTCTTCTACATCCTCCTCATCCGATGATATTGATGACATCTCTTTTGGTTTGGAGAACTCTTCTATTGGAGACCCTCGTCCCTCTTCATCTAACGATGAAATTGTGATCCCTCCAACCGAAGATTCTCAACCACTAGAGCCTCCTCAAGAGGACCTCCCAAAGGAATGGAGATTTGGCCCTAATCATCCTAAGGAGCTTATCATTGGTGATCATTCTTCTCGTGTTAGTACTAGATCCTCCACTCGTGATCTTTGTGCAAACATGGCTTTTATTTCTCAAATAGAGCCTAAAAATGTTAATGATGCTTTTCATGATGAATTTTGGATGATAGCGATGCAAGAAAAGCTAAATCAATTTGAGTGAAACAAGGTTTGGAAACTTGTCCCTAAACCTCACAACCACCCCATTATTGGAACTAAATGGGTGTTTCGTAATAAACTTAATGAAGATGGGTTAGTCACTCGTAACAAAGCCCCAATTGGTTGCTCAAGGCTATAACCAAGAGGAAGGCATTAACTACGATGAAACCTATGCTCCGATTGCTTGTCTTGAATCCATTGACATGCTATGTGCTTTTGCTTGCTTTAATGATTTCAAACTTTTTCAAATGGATGTTAAAAGTGTTTTTCTAAATGGCATTATTAAAGAGGAAGTTTATGTTAAGCAACCTCCTGGCTTTGAAGATTTTTAATTCCCTCATCACGTTTTCAAACTACACAAAGCCCTTTATGGCCTCAAACAAGCTCCTCGTGCTTGGTATGAGCGCTTTAGTTCTTTTCTTATCTCTCACAACTTTTCTAAGGGCAAAGTCGACACCACATTTTTTATCAAATTTCTTAATGGCACACTATTGTTAGTTCAAATTTATGTCGATGATATTATTTTTGGTTCCACTAATAATGCACTTTGTGTAGAATTTGCTAAAGTAATGCATGATGAATTTAAAATGAGCATGAAGGGAGAACTATCCTTCTTCTTGGGTTTGCAAATCAAACAAGGCCCCAAAAGAACCTTCATCAATCAAGCCAAATATACAAAGGATCTCCTCAAACGCTTCGAACTTGACTCATCGAAATCAATGAGGACTCCTATGGAAACAACGACAAAACTTGATAATGATGAAGACGGTATCTCGGTCGACATTCGTAAGTATCGAGGTATGATCGGGAGTTTACTCTATTTAACTGCTAGCCGACCCGATATTATGTTTAGTGTATGTCTTTGTGCACGATACCAAGCAAATCTAAAAGAATCGCACTTATGTGCTGTAAAGCGTATTTTTTGGTATCTCAAAGGCACCATTAATATGGGACTTTGGTATCCGAAATCTTCATCCTTTGAGCTTCTCGACTTCTCGGATGCAGATTTTGCCGGATGCAAAATTGACCGAAAAAGTACTAGCGGCACATGTCAATTCCTTGGAAAATCTTGGTATCGTGGTTTAGTAAGAAATAAAACTCTGTTGCTCTTTCAACCACTGAGGCCGAGTATATAGCGGCCGGCTGCTGTTGTGCACAAATTCTTTGGATGTCACAAAAACTTGTAGATTATGGTATTTCTTCTACTTGTACTTCCATTAAATATGATAATACTAGCTCTATAAATCTCACAAAAAATTTGATTTGTCACTCACGCACGAAGCACATTAAGATTCGACACCATTTTCTTCGTGACCATCAACAAAAAGGGGATATTCGCCTTGATTTTATTGACACTATTTATCAATTGGCCGACATCTTCACCAAACCTCTCCCGGAGGATCGTTTCGTTTTTCTTTGCCGAGAATTAGGCATCATTAATCTTGACATCTAGTTCTACTCAGACGGCACATCGACGACATACGGCGACATATCAACGACATGTCGATTTGCGTTCAACAGAACTTTCTATACGCATAATCGGTATACCGTCGGCATCCATCGGCAAGCCGACGGCATACCGTCTGCGGCGGAGTCAGCCAGTCAACCCAGCAATCGGGCCCCACCACAATCTTCTACTCTCTTTTAAATCTTTTCAAATCCTCTTATTTAATACCCATCCCTTCATTCCTCCCCTTCATTAAATAGCTATCCCATTGTAAGTCCCTAGATTTTAGAATAGTATTAAATAGCAACTATATCTTTAAAATGAATTAATATAATTATTAGGAATTTTTCTAGAATTTTTAAATAATTTTTATTAATTTTTAAGGCAAAATATATCATTATGTAATAAATTGAATTATTTTAATATCATTTTGTAATAGTTTTAATTGTTTTAAACCGTGGTTTGCAAAATCTGAATTGTCTGTGCAAATAAATTTTGCACAGAGCAAGGCGGTGGGTGTTATCTGTAATTACCTATTCTTGAGGGGGCTTTTTGCAAACCTAACCCTAACCCTAAACCGACGACCGCCGCGCTGTCGTCATCTCCGACTAACCCTCGCCGAAATCCTAACCCTAATCCTAATCTAAAACCCTAAATCAGCCGACCTACTTCCCTATAAATACCCCCTGACCCCCCAAACCCTAACCCTAGACTCCCCACGACCACCACAGCCGCCCTAACCACCACCAACGACCCGTCTTCTCTGACCAGCCTCGTCGGAGATCGCCTTTGCCCAGCCCGACGGTTACAGCCCACGTCGACGCCTCCAACCACACCAATCGACGTGCCTCGCCGAGAGGAACCCAGCGCCACCCTTCGCCGCAGACTATGACGCTTCCTCCGTCGTATAGCACCCCCGACAGCAACCCTTCGACGGACACGGACGTGTCTTCTCGTCTCTCGTGTCTTATTGTGTCTCGTGTTCCCATCACTGGATTCGCCAGGACACGAGGAATCCAGTAATGAGTGTGGACACGGCTAGTTCGAGTCGTACGTGTTGTGTACGACCCGTACACAGGACTCGAACGTTCTTCGTGTCCTTAACTGTCAGGACACGAAGTTTACGTTATCGGGTTTGTTTTGGGCTATCGGGTTTAAAAACACATTAACCTTAAAACTATAATATAACTAACCCAAACCCTATCCCTAACAACTGACTCGAGCTGACCCCCTGGCTATCCCGAGCGCGCTAAACTCCCCCTGCCCCTGGCCGAGTTCGAGCCCCCCTTTCTTTTTTTTTGTTTAGTTTTGTTTTTATTTTAATTTATTTTATTATATATATGTATATATGTATATATATTTTTTTGTATTTATATATATATTTTTGTATTTATATATATATATATATATATATATATATATATATATATATATATATATATATATAATATATATGTGTGTATATATGTATATGTATTTATATGTATATATATTATTATATATACTGTTATATTTTTTTTTTTTTTTTATATTATATATACTGTTATATATATATATATATATATATATATATATATATATATATATATATATATATATATATATATATATATATATATATATACACTGTATTTGTATATATATATATGTATATTTATATTTAGTATTTTATACATATGTATATTATATATATAAATATCTATATATTTATGTATATATATATAATAGTATTTGTTGTATAAATATGTATATATTTTCAAATGCAATTTTAGTGCTAAATATTATTATGTAAAATTTCATAAGTTATTTTATTATATAATTTTGTGACTTGTATATTTTACCACTTTAAAATATATTATTTATATTTAAATTCCTGTATTTAATAAATCATGGCCAATTGATGTCCAAACCTAGCATGAGTTTTTAGGTCCCGTTGTGTCAAATACATTCAGAGTCTGTACAAGTCATATTGGACTTGATTCATGGCTTTGGGTCCCGTATCTGGATTTCAGTTCAATTTCGAATACGTGGACAAAATGGTAAATAATTAATATTTATTTTTCCAGAAATTGTTACTTACTGTTTTTGAATTATTATATATATTTTAAGTGCTGTAAAAATATGAGAAAAATTGTATTTAAATACTATGTTAATTTACCTAATTTAATATAATTATTCCAGCATTTAATAAGTAATTTTGATATTTTATAAAAATAGGAAAACAGAACTCATTTTCAGGATATATATGTTTGTTGATTTTTAATAAATATCTATAAAAGTTTATAAATTCCAGAAAAATTAGTATAAATTTCTATAATTAACAAGGATCATTCAGGTACTTTATTTTATGTAAAATTGAGCCTTTTGTCTAACTCAAAAATGGTTGGAACATAGTGTACAGTTTAATTTATTTATTGAATAGTTACGACTTGCAATGTTTTGTGTTATTTTGAGTTATTGTAGTATTGGACTACCCCCTACACTAGTATAAAGACCCTAAAAAGTTAGTTTGGGATTGTGTCACCCCACATTGGTCTCCTATGCTAAAGTAATCTTTTGGCTAGATGTCCAGTCAGAAAGTCGTGTTGCACCACTAGTGTCTTAGTGCTTAACTTAGTATAAAAACTAAGTTCATATATTATTTTACAGTGACGAGTCACCAGGCATCTATAAAATTTCTGTTGCTACCTTGCTTTGCTAAAGGCAAGTACCTCTACAAACTTTACATACTGTTACAACAATAAACTTTGATTTCCAACCATGTTAAATGCTGGTCCTTGGGGTAGCAAGTTAAAAATTCACATGATGTATTACCTTCAGTCTCTACCATGCTTAGGACAATTTTTATATCTCTCACATATTTAACAATGGGTTAAGGAGAAACTGATAGTAGAGTACGTGATCATGCCCCCTTCTCCGTATGTATTTACCGCGCACGGCAACATTCTATATGTAACTTTGCCGTATGTTCTGATCCCGCGTTTGTGTATGGATATACACCGATACTGTTAGTGCACGTATGTGCATTCCAAAAAAACTTGATATGTACCATTGTACATCCTATTCACCTATTGACCGATCACGTACATGCTACGGTTTTAAACTTTTAAACAAACATATGTTGCCATTTCTAAAAGAACCAATTAAACCATGATATACAATGATTTCCAGTTTATTACACTTCTGTTCATTTCATGTTTCATATATTTAGTTTGTTAGAATCAGTACCTGCTCCCGTCCTGACAGGATAACGTTGTAGGTATACTTACTGAGGAGGAGTTGCTTTGTGATTCCTATTATGGAGTTACTGTCGAGGACCAGGCTTTATCTTACAAGATGTACCTGTGGGGAAACTCGTCTAGTTTGCGTAGTTGCTCGGGGTTCCGAGAGTAGTCATATTTTTAGACTATGTATTTTGTGTCTGGACCTGTATCCAGCTTTACATTTTGGACTTGTACTTGGAACTTACTATTATACGAGATGACTTTTGTGTTTGGAACATTTCTGTCTCATTATTACATATAGAACTATTAGCACACTTTGGTCTTATCTTATTTGTCTCTAGAACAGCTTACTACGCTTTATCTCAAGTGTAGGCTGGACATGACTCGGCCCGGCCCAACAATTTGGGTAGCTGATCGTGACATATTTTTAGTGGTGGCCCATGCAGGTCCAGACTAAATTGTTTGGTTACGTTATTGTACCAAGCATGCCTGTAATTAGAAACTTAAGGTAATTAGACAACATTAGGAATAACGCTTAGAAAATCTAGAGGATTACTAGGATTGCAACATAGGAAACGCATCACATGCTCGTTATTATAGATTGGATTTCCTTGTTGTTTATGATTGTTTACTTTAAAGAGTCCCTATAAGCCCTTTTTATTTATTTAGATGGTGCTCACCCACTCATCCCAGTATGCCACACTTGAGAATGGCACACTCCCTATCCAGTCGGTTGACCAGTTGACCGATGCACCTCCACCTCCACCTACCATACTCCTCCACTCCACGAATCCACCAACCCAGATGCCTCCACCACCTTCCACATCACAGTCCCAGCAGGACCCGATACTCCCACCACCACCTATTACTATACCTGTCCAGGCTTCTGTCACACTCGACGGGAACCAACTGCTCACTCTGATCCAGGGGTTCACTACACCAAAATAGGGATTTCCTAACACAGTTTTTTATTAATTGCTAACGGTTTTTTGCCGTTACAAATTACTAACGGCACAAAACCGTTGGAAACTTAAAAAACCCGTTAGTATAAATAGCAAAAAATAAGATTTAGCACTAGTAACATATTTTATTTATTTGTATCACTTAATAACCATTAGGAAATTTGATCATGTGACTTGCACATGACATAAAAAAGTGTTATTAGTCTAGGAATGTGTTATTCAATCGTATTCTTATGGAAAGGGCCAATCTCGGTCCCGAGCCCTACCTCTCCCTTCGTTCTCTCCTCTCTGCCTCCACAATCTCTCCTCCTCTCCTCTCTCTCTAAGCTTCATCGACAACTTCGTGAAGCAGTCGTCGGCCGAGGTACCTCCTATACATCGTCGGATCTGGAAAAGTGAGCCTCGTCGTCGAGGTACCTCCTATCCGTCGTCGATTCTGGAAAAAGCGAGCCTCGTCTTCGCCTTCTCCAAGATCCTATCCATCCCCAACCTCTCAAAGGTCAAAACCCTAATTTGCACTTTCTTTGATTTGTGATTTGTTATGTTTTCAAAATGTTCTAGGCTTTCAATTTCGTGTTGTGTTCGGAATGTTGACGGGACACAATACTCATCGCCTTTCGACCTCTTCTGCTCGTTTTCTTACGGTATGTTGATCGATTACAAGATTAAAAGCATCATTACTATGTTCCTTTCAATTTTATTTCTATTGGAAGTTTTAGAAATTCATTGATCCTCAATAATTTGGGAAAAGGGTTTATTGATATTGTTGATTAATTCCTTAGTATAGTCAGCCATGTCACAGTATAATTTGAGTACGTGTGGGTGCGGTACGCATCACTTGAGGTTAGGCTTAACTTGTGTGCTATTTTGGTTTATAGTTCGCTTAAGAACATGTCATTTTGTCTGGTGTATATATAGTCTATGCTGGTATAGAGAACATTAGTTGACTAGTTCTGATGTGCCATATATGTGCCCGGTTATCATAGACGTTGCTGAATCTACACTTATTGTTAGATTTTTTTTTCCTTGCCTATTGTTTGTTCTGTAAGTCATTTGTGCTTGATTTGTTAGTAAATTAGTTTATCTCGAAATTATTTTCTTCTACTACAGTAGATAAACAAAGTTTCCTTCGTATATATGTGTCTATAACAATTACTGGCTCATGTAGGGAAATAAATAATACTCTACCTTGATTTTTCATGATTACATACTATACAAATAATCTCCATATATATACTACTTAGGTCCTCACAAATGAAGCACATATACATTAATTGAATGTTGTATGCCAATTATTGTTTAAAAGGCAAGACTATACATTCACCAGAATTTGAACCTTTTCTCCTCTATCCTATGATATTTAAAATCTTACTGTTTATTTCTACCAATTTCCTTTGCTGATTTAAAAGATTATTTTTGGTATATATGTATTTTTTTGTGCATAGGTACCTGTAGTTTTTGGATTGAACAACATTTTCTCATCACATGTTATCTGCCACAACAATCCTTATGTAGGGAAATGTTGTGAGTTACGATTCCTTTAAGTTATTAAGTTTATTATTATCTGCCACAACATCCATATATGCTAAGTTATGTTGTCTCTATTTGGCAGTATGTTGTCTTTGTTCATTTCTTTTTATCATCTAAGTTTGTGATGCTACGGTGATGCTGCATCTGTTTGGTTACTCTTAAGAGTTTGGGCCTTCTCTAAAAAATTAGGTATAATTCTTCTCTCAAAAATTTGGAAATGCTTGGCATGTTGACTATATTATACATGTCTTTAAAAGGGGGAGGCATACAATAGTTTTTTTTTTTAAAAATAAAGTAAGTGAAAGTGTATCTTTACTCTTTAGTTGTACGTTGCCAATATGGAAGGTTAATAACCATGGTTTCAAAATGATAGCAGATGAATATAAACTAGAGAATATGCAAACTCTCTGTATGGCATGCCATGTTGAGACCATTATGGTACAACAGAGAATGCAAATTAGAAAGGAAAAGTGCGAAAGCACAACTCAAGAGTACTATGAAGGACCTTGACAATTGTGATCATAGAAAAGATGTAAGTATTCAGAATTTTAAAGTTGGTCTACTTCTTAAATCAGTGCATATACTAGTAAGTTCATTTTTTTCTAGAAGGCTTGTTCCTAAATTCAGTGGGTCTCTAGCAAATTTAGAGTACCTCAATCTCTCCCATGCATGTTTCAGTGGTAGTTTTCCTCAAATTGGAAAGCTCTCGAGCTAGTGCACCCTTGCAGTATCGTTAGTACGCATTGAGTGTCAATCACAATCTTCATTGGCTTATGAGACTCACTATTTTTTGTAGTACCTTACATGGGTTCAGTCAACCTCTTCATGGTATCCGTGGATCCATGACCTCAATATGCTGCCTTTTCCCTCTGTCTCGATACTGATAACACAGATAATCCTACAACAAAGACTTTATCCCAGAATTCTGGGGTCTCCGTTTTGAATGTTTTCTTCCATTCAGCTATGTTACGCTTCACGTTTGTCCTGTGTAACACGAATAGAAATCATATCCTTCGTTACAGAGCTTCAATCCATGTTCATTTAGGTCTATCTCTATAAAAGTGCTTGTGTATGTTGTCCTACAATTGTTGGTGCTAGTTTTAAGTATTTTTGGATTTTACCAAGCTTATGTTTTAGCAGTGTTCATAAGGATGAATCCTAACTCATTAAGACATGTATATTCATGTCTGTTAAGAAGTTGCTTGTTCCAACAAAGCTATTTTGGTAGTCTGCTATATTTTCCAGAATGTAAAGAAAGATATGTTCTAAACTGGGTAGAAAAATCGTTTGCTTGTTCGCCCTACAATTGATCAACCTGATTAAGTGATTATACACACAAGAGTAACAAGAAACTTCATTCATTGAATGTTAGATTCTTTTTTTTTACATTAGCAACTGTGATATTCTTTCTGACTGGCACATTGTTCGTTTCCCAGTATTGTAGTTTCTCTCATCTAAACTACTAATAACTTCCCAATAATTCGCTCATATTTATTCTCCATTTGATGTAAAATTCTGTCTAAAAGAGTAGGAACATATTCAGATGTCCTAAATCTAAGCAATAACCCCTTAGAAGTTGGCATTCCATCCTTTTTGTCCTCTTTGTAATTCTTAATAATTCATAGACGGATTTTTAGCAAAATAAAAGGAAAATAATGGGTTCTTGCCACAAGAACAAGAAAACTGTTACAACCAAGAACCTTCTACAGGTTTGTCTAAGCGACCAGAGAATTGTGTGACTGTGCCACTTTATATTATTGGAATTGTATGTTTGGCTTTATAAAGTAATAATTTTAGATTGTTCTTTGTCTAGTTTCTCCCACTTGATGAACTTTGTATATGATTTTGCTTTCAGACCAAAGGAGATTCTCAAAGGGCAGAGGAATACTACTCTCGCGCTATACTTGCAGAACCTGGGGGTAAATCTTGTCACAATATGCTAAACTAGTATGGGAATTGCACAGCGACCTCTTGCTACTTTGAACAGGCTGTTCAGTATATATATATATATATATATATATATATATATATTAGCAATTATTTTAGCAGTTTATATGTACAAAATTTTATATGGTTTGGTTACTTTACTGAACGATTTCTTTCAATCAGCCATGTTCTTGCAGCATACGCCAATCTGTTATGGAAAGCAAAGGATGATTACGAAGGAACTAGAGACAAGGGACAATTGCAAGACTACTTTGGTTCGCCAGTTCATCAAGGAATCTTGAGCGAACATTTAAGTTTTAAGCGATGATAGATCTTAGGTGTGAGCTTGGGCTAACACTTTCTTACGAAACTAACATGCTTCATATATTTTATGAATAGAAGAGAGTAGTGTAATGAGTTCTTTGGCCGATTTGCTTAGGTGATTGAAACAGACGAATTTAGTATGGAAGATCATGAAAAAGGGAGTCCAGTGTCAATGATGTATAAACTCCAGGTATTGTAGTCCAGTAAAGAAAAATTGAAGCAGAACAAAATCAGGAGCAGATAACAGCCTAGAAGTCCTTGTGTTTCATGGTCATGATTAATATGAATAAGCATTTGATTTCTTCAATCCTTGCTTCGTTCAGCGCTCTTGTTCTATCACCATAGCAATAGCAACAGCAACTGAAGAATCAATATAGCCCTAGATACGAAAATGACTGCTCAACCTGTCGTCCAAGGGGATACCCAAAAGCATCAAGGTGACAAACTCTCTCCATCAACTCTAGTTTTTTTGCTCCATGGATTTTCCTTTCGGCATTAGTTTTTTTGCTCCTACACTGTGCCATATTTCTTTTAAAAGACGAACAAGAAGCTCCCACCAATCGTAGGCACCATTTCCACCAGTTGCTCAATTTTTGGAGGCTCTACGATTATCATCCCGAACTTTCTCGCAAGTAAAAGAATTTCAGGCTGCTTTCCCTATCAATAACCAGATATGTGTTATGGATCCTGCAAGTGTCGAACACATACTTAAAACAAACTTCAAAAGATATGGCAAGGTACCTATTTTCCTTTCATTACCTATTTCCCTTTGCTGACATGCTTGATGCTTCCATATTTGATACTCAGGTGAAAATTGATGTTTCGAGCCCAGAAGCAGGGATAATAGAAAAGGTTAGCATCTTAAGGTTCTAATCCTCTTTGAGATATTCCGTTTGATTAATTGGACAGTTGAAAGGTTCATGGCTATTGTTATGCTCCTATCTCATGTTTTTCAACATTATTGTCTGAACATAATTTTTAGTATGTTGCCAGCGAAGGCAATACTGTAATGCTAGGAACTAAGGTCGCAATAATCTCAAAGTCTGCTCCCATTGATACCCATGTTGTTCCTTCAGAGAAGTCAGGTAAAGATGCTCCTCATCCACCTCCATCTGCTAAAAAAAGAGGATAACCAAAGGCTAAAGTCGAAGTAGCTGTCATGGAGTCGCCTAAAACGACTTTTGCTATTTCCAGGGTTTCTGCTTCTGAACCTCAGCTTCCTCCCAAGGAGAGGGAAAGATGTGTAAGTCTTCTAATCTGTATCATTTACATCTAACTGCATATTCTTATTCCAAAGCCATTTTTGTGTGTTTATTGTCATTCTTTTTTGTAGACTTAAGATCTTCTAGAGGTTATCACCTTAGCTCTTCTTCTAGCATTTTTTTTCCTCTCGTCTTTGGCTACTTTTTGCTCCTTGTTTGCATGGATCTTAAAGTGCATGATCAAAAAGTTATTCAATGCTTATGTATATGTAGGCAACTGAACATGCCCAACAGGTGTATGCTGGAGGCTTTACTCCTTTAATGAGCAGGTACTTCCTCAATGCTCTTGATTCGGTTAGCATTCAACTTTTTGTTTAACAAAAATATGCAACGCCTCGCAATTCTATCAGATAGAAATTTACACAAATTGACACAGGTTTCCAAGTTTTTTTTGGACATTTCAACCTTGTTATCTTTTGCATCGACATTGAATGAAAACTTATATTTTTTGTCTTGTTTCAGAACTTGGCTCTCTTTAGTTCACTTCTCTTCTATCTTGGAATGAAGCAGACAACTCACCCAACTGGAGAAGTGCTCTGTACTGCATATTGGAGGAGTCTACATGATCTCTATTTGCTCTCATCATATGTATCGGATTCATTTTGTAGAAGTCACACTATGATTTAATATAGGACGTCATTTGTGTGATTAATACTTCACTTGTCAGAGATTTGTTACAAACTACATAGTTGTTTTCTTTCTTCGTGCTTGCAATTATTTTGGGAGCATAATTATCTTGTTATTACGAGATTGTGTAGACTTGTTTTATGTGTGACTATTGAATTGTCTTTGAGATCTGAAAGCATTAATTGTGTTGTGGATCTGTGGCTTAGTTGGTTTTCTAGAGCTGAAAGCTCAGCCTCAAGCCATCACATTTTAAAAATATTTTTTGTCCATTTGTATTAGTAAAAAATAGTTGGGAGTAAGAAATTTATAACAATAAAAATGTTACAAATGAGAATTTGTAATCGATAAAAAAACCTATTTTCCAACGGTTTTTTTACTTCCAGAAAATTTTATTTTCCAACGTTTTTTACAGTTAGGAAATACTATTTTTCAACGGTTCTTTACTGTTAGGAAATTCTATTTTCCAACACCTTTTTACTGTTAGGAAATTTTATTTCCCAACATTTTTTTACCGTTAGGAAATTCTATTTCCTAACGGTATTTTACCGTTAGGAAAATTTCCCACACCATACTACCAACGGTAAAAAAGCGTTAGCAAAATTTTTCCTAACGCTTATAGTCGTTAGGAAACGACAGTTTTGGTGTAGTGGTTCCTAACAACCCATCAGGAGCAGACCACCCTACTCCGTCAGAGCATGGAGCGTTCTGAGGAGCGTACCGTGGTCCCACCATCGGTAGAGCCACGACAGAGAGCGGGGACAATCAAGGACTTCATGGGTCTGAACCCCAAGGAGTTCTTAGGGACCGAGGGCATTGTAGTAGCAGATGATTGGCTAGACTCGGTAGAGAGGAAGCTCCTTGGAGCTAGGTTGCTGGGTGACCTTTAGGTCGAGGCAGCGGGATTTCTGCGGATAGACTTGGTAGGAGTTTGGTTCCGTAGTGAGCCGCTATTCGCCAGAGGGAAGGCCACTTGGGATCAGTTCAAGACCCAGTTCAAGAAAAAATTCTTCTAGACCACCGCTAGGGTAGCCATGGGTCTACGATTCCAGAACATCCAGCAGGGGAATCGTGTCATGACCTGCACCCTAGAGTAAGGGCACGAGAAGTGGGTACGTCCAACCTACGCTGCAGTGTCGACGGTAGAAAGCTGTCCTAGGTCACAACATCTAACAATATAATGCTAAGCAGTTTATACTCCCCGAATGGGGGTGACATAACAGATTGTAAACTCAATTACAACTAAAGAAGAAGAAGCACGATATGATATAAAACTCAAAAGAAATACAGATGATCAGACGAGTCTAAGTGTCTAAGATAACATCTCAGCATATATCCAGAATACAAGGTCTCAACTACAGAGTATGAAGGAATATATACAATCCAGATCCCAAATGACAGAAATAAAGCCTGACTAAGCTAGTCTCAAGACAACATAAGTAAGATAAAGCCTAACTAAACTAGTCTAGGCAGTAGGGGTAATATCATCAGTTAGAGCTGGGTCCTCCTGAGAGTCCAGCTCACAAGTGTCGTCTAGGACTGCCCTGTAGAAGGTATCCACACAGGCCTCCTCCTCGTCCACTGTAATATTTTCAACAGGTCCAGTCAGGACAGGAGCGAGCACAATACATCTCAACAGATCATAGCAGGTTAGAAAATATAAACATGCAGTAGAGTAAGATACAGGAAACTGAAAGGAAGTACATGATGTAAAAGAATATAACTGTATGTAAATAGCTACTGTAAATAGAGAACTAACAGTAGCTAGAGATGTAGAGTACGGGATAACATATGTGAACATGACAGATTAGTACATGATCTACACTAAGGAGTTTTACATGATTTACACTACTATGAAATTTGTTCACATGACTATTTGCACTCTCCCGTTTCCCTAATCATTACACAAGGATCTAAGCAGGTTATGTTATTATACGTGATATCACATGAGGCCCATGAAAGGGTGCACGTGATAGTATACATGAGGGCTCCGTGAACATGAGAGTACATAATTCACAAGAGAGTACATGTATGGTGAATGCACAGGAATACATGATAAAAGTGCAACGCACATGACATAATGTACCCGATGCTCCCGAGGGGGATAACATCGCATGAAGAGATCCATATAGTACTAATTGCATATAGGAAATCCTATTCATCAACATACATTATACCTATATATACAAGCATGTGTATATGTATGCATTATACATACATATGGGCTTAAATACATATATACATTATGCATTAGATATACATACACTATACATTACACATACATGTATTATATATATACATAGGCATCATCACATATATATGTATATAGGCTACCTACATTATATATATTAACTATATATATACATTACATATATGCATAGAGAGAGAGAGGTAGGAAGACTAACAAGTGTGTGTGCATGAGTGAGAGTGTCAAGAGAGTGTGAGATAGACAGGTGTGTGGGTGAGAGTAATATCCTAGAAACAGAACAGTGAAGGGTGTTCAGTAACAGGGAAGGAAAAGGAAACCAATTTACTCATTTACCAAACAGTTTTCAGTTCAACACTTCAAGTCCCCATTTCGAAATCAATACTCCACCAATTCATCCCAAAATTGACATATAGCTAGAACACATAAAGGAGAACAACATTAGGGTATAAAACATGGAATTAACAGTATTAAACTAAACTAAAATGGATGCCAAAATCCAATTTGTAAAACTGGAAATTCATGAAAATGCATATTTTAGTCCAAAATAGGGTATTAGTGAAAACATGCATAAGAACAAACTAAAACGAGCTATCAATGGTTGGTAATCAAGGTGTTATACGTGTACGTGTACCACAGATAGTTTCGTGTCCAGAAAACCACGACACAAGGTGTCCAAATCAACCGAACCTAAAATAGTGCACACACAGACACAACAGAACACAGTGTCGTGCACGTGTTCACCTCACTCGTGGATACGACACGACACAAACTAGGACTCGTGATCGTGCATGGGGGTACGCCTAGGATAGGGCTACAAACCTAGGGCCCTGAATCGAGTCCACCTCGTGTCCACAGTGGACACGAGAGCCGTGTCAGTGAGGTCTGAACGTGTGGTGCGTGTCAGTGCAAATCCTGTGCACGAGCTCGTGCTCGCTCAACACGACACGGGGACACATGAGACTTGGGGAGGGCCTTGTCAGTGACTGCCCCTATCCACGTGTCTAGTGGTTCGTGTCGAGTCACCGTGTCCAAAGAGAATTTGCCCTCGAGTAGCAGGGCAAATCTGTGCGGCTGGAACGCGCGTGTTCGTGTCCAGATCCCGACACGACACGACACGATACGATACTAAATACAGCTCAGTCCACTGGAAAACCATAAGAAACAATCAACCCTAGAATCCTATTCAATTACTTTTCTAAAAACAGATCAAAATCCCCTTTGGGGTATTTCAACAAACACCTATTGTAGTGGACTGATACGTGTCCATCTAGGACACAAAATGGACACGAAATGCCACAAAAATCTAGGGTTAGCTAGGGAACACCTATATTTAGGTTAATATGCAATAATAATATCATCTACAATTGAGCTTTAGGGATTTACCTATGGGTGTCAAAACTCCTCAAAAGCTCCAAAAAGGGGGTGTCTCCTTGCTTCCCAAACTTCACCAAATTGTTAACAAACTGAGATTTTCCTCCATGAACAGCAAGAGGAAGACAATTAGAATCTAATGCAATTTATTTGGATTAAAAAGGAATTAAAATGGATTTTCTAGGAATTTCTAAAGTTGGGGATTTACCTCATTTTCTAAATGTGAACTTTCCTAAAGGAGACTAGCCCTAATGGAAGAGACTACTTATAGGGTGGGGTTCCCAATATGGGTTGGCCGGCCATGCTAAGGCTAGGGTTAGGTTTACATGGTGTTGGGCTTGGGCCTCTATGGGCTTAAGTCATTAATCATGACTTGTAACGTCATAAGCCATTAATCCATTCTCTATTCAATATTCCTATTCCCAAATTGATTTTTATTGACTAGGATATGGTTAACTTAATCAAACTAGGGTTTCATAATCTAACCAAGTCACTAAAACTAGGGTTAGCTTCTAGGTTAGGCTCCAAAGTCAACACTAGTCAAAGTCTAGAATAACCCCTAATTAAATTATACCCAAAATTATATAAATTCTAATAAATCTCAATAATTCACAATAATTCCAAATAAATCCCAAAAGTTCAAAATGACCAAAATACCCCCATACTAGAAATGTGGTAATGACAAATCTATCCTCCTTAAAAGAATTTCGTCCTCGAAATTGAAAGGCGAAATGCAACTGGTGAGAAGGATAGAAAGTATACCTCACGGTCCAAAAAAGATATGGGTATCGCTCGTGCATCTCATCCTTCCGCTCCCAGGTAGACTCTCCAGGAGAATGATGCCTCCATTCGACGTGAACCAAAGGTATCACCTGGTTCCTCAGTACCTTCTCCCGTCGATCTAGAATCTCCACTGGCTGCTCTAGATAGCTGAGAGAAGGCCCAACCTCAATCTCCGAATGGTCGAGCATATGGCTAGGATCAGCCATATACCGTCTCAACTGTGATACATGGAATACGTTGTGGACCCCCACTAGTGCAGGTGGCAAGTCTAGCTTGTAAGCCACGTCGCTGACTCTCCCGCTGATAACGAAAGGGCCAATGAAGCGCGGGCTAAGCTTTCCACCTCCACCAAAACGTATCGTACCACGAGTCGGAGATATCCTCAAAAAAATTGGTCTCCAACCTAATCACAAGCAAGGTCTCAAATTAACTATGATAAACAAACATGATCAATCAAAACACAATAAACAAACCTAAATCTAATCCTGCTCTAATCTGTACCTTAAACTCCAACGGCCTCCGGTGGCTATCGGCCCAGTGCCGATGTATGTCCTGCGCCACGCGAAGTCCGTCCCTGATGAGCTTCACCTTCTCGGCTGCGTTAACAACCATCTCTGGTCCCAGTAAAGCTCGCTCACCAACATCATCCCAAGATAAGGGTGTACGATACCTGCGCCCGTACATAGCCTCGAAAGGTGACATCTCAATGCTGGCCTGAAAACTGTTGTTGTAAGCAAACTCTACCAAATATAGATGATCCTCCCGGGAACCTCCAAAGTCCAGGACGCACGTCCGCAGTATATCCTCATGTGTCTGAATAGTCCTCTCTGACTGTCCGTCCGTCTGGAGGTGGTATGCGGTACTAAACTTGAGCAAGCTAGTCTGCAGACTCCTCCAGAAATGGAAAGTAAAGCGACTATTCCGATCCGAGACGATGCTGACCGAAACCCCATGAATTCTTACTATCTGTCGCATATACATCTCCGCAAGCCTCTCTGTAGACGTATCCACCTTGAATGGCAAGAAGTGGGCCAATTTGGTCAACCTGTCAACGATGACCCAAATTGCGTCTTTCCTTCCTGGTGTACGCAACAATCCAAATACGAAATCCATAGTGATATGCTCCCACTTCAACTCGGGAATGGACAATGGCTGCAACAATCCACCGGGCCTCTACCTCTCTGCCTTGACCTGCTGACAGACCAAGCACCTAGCTACGAAGCGAGATACCTCCCGTTTCATCCCGTACCACCAAACATGCTTCCTCAGATCTCGGTACATCTTGTTGGCACCAGGGTATATAGAGTACTGAGATCTGTGGGCCTCCTGCATAACCTGCTCCCTGAGATCTCCGTTGGACACACATAACCTGGAACCGTGCCGCAAGCCACCATCCTCTGCAAGAGAAAACTCGCCATCTAGCAATCCTGCTCGAACCTGCTCTCGGAGACACCGCAGAGCAACATCCTCAAACTATGTCGACTTGATCCACTCCACCAAGTCTGACTGAATCTGCAGGCCCCACATCTGTATCTGCACTCCGGGCACAATCACCTCAATCCCAAGGCTCTCCAAGTCTGCAAGCAAGTGCCGATCCATAGTCAAACACATGGCCGTCGGATACCTACTCAAGGCATCGGCAACCACGTTGGCCTTTTCTGGGTGAAGTGATATGTCGAAGTCTTTTATCAGCTCTAGCCATCCGCACTGCCTCATGTTCAGCTCCTTCTGAGTGAACACATACTTTAAGCTATTGTGATCTATAAAAATCTCTACCCTCTCTCCATACAGATAGTGCTTCTATAACTTCAGAGAAAATATTACTGCTGCAAGCTCCAGGTCGTGGGTAGGGTAGTTCTTCTCATGGGGACGTAATCGCCTGGAAGCATAGGCAATCACCTTCCGATGCTGCTGTAAGACACAACCCAGCCCCTTCCCTGAAGCATCACTATAAATAGTGGATCCCCCTGATCCTAAAGGCAAGGTCAGAATTGGAGCTGTCGTAAGCCGCTTCTTCAACTCATCAAAATCTGCCTGACACTCCTCTGGCCAAACATACTCAGCATCCTTCTGGGTCAACCGAGTCAACGGCTCTGCAACCCGGGAGAAATCCTGCACAAATCTCCTATAATATCCTGTCAGCCCCAAGAAACTGTGGATCTCTGCAACTGAAGTCGGCGCTGCCCATGTCTCAACTGCTACGATCTTCTTGGGGTCAACTGAGATCCCATCTCCAGTCACCACATGTCCCAAAAATTTAACCTGGTCCAAGAAGAACTCATACTTGGAGAGCTTTCCATAAAGCTGCTCCTTCATAAACTGCTGGAAGTAGGCGAACATCTGTGCCGCGTCCACGTATCCTGTAGGCGGCGGCTGCTGGAAAGGCATCTCTGAGATGACTGGGTCCTGCCTCCGAGCTGGTGGAGGTATACCCCCTGCTACTACTACTGCTGAAGTCCCAATACGAGCATAGGTAGCAGGAGCTGCAGTCTCCTGACCCTGCTGAACTGGCTGAGAGGTAGCAGTCCCCTCTACAGCATCCCCATGAATGGTACGCTGCGACCCGCGTCTCCACCATCCTGAAGACAGACCAAACAAGGGTATCAATTGCAGAGAAAGAAGCGATATAACAAAGACGGACAGTTAAAATTTAAAAGAATCAATTGACAGTAAGCATTTAGATGGCAATAATAGAGTTTTTCCTAATATGATTGAGTACCTTGAAAACTAATATCCTATATCCTGCAGGCTGTAGTGATACTCTGGTTCGAATACCACTACACTTCTAGTCTAGACCTGCATGGGCCACCACTAAAAATGTGTCACGACCCGCACCCTAGAGTAAGGGCACGAGAAGTGGGTACGTCCAGCCTACGCCGCAGTATCGGCAGTAGAACGCTGTCCTAGGTCACAACATCTAACAATATAATGCTAAGCAGTTTATACTTCCCGAATGGGGGTGACATAGCAGAATGTAAACTCAATCACAACTAAGGAAGAAGAAGCACGATATGATATAGAACTCAAAAGAAATACAGATGATCAGAAGAGTCTAAGTGTCTAAGATAACATCTCAGCATACATCCAGAATACAAGGTCTCAACTACAGAGTATGAAAGAATATATACAATCCAGATCCCAAATGACAGAAATAAAGCCTGACTAAGCTAGTCTCAAGACAACATAAGTAAGATAAAGCCTAACTAAACTAGTCTAGGCAGTAGGGGTAATGTCATCAGCTAGAGCTGGGTCCTCCTGAGAGTCCAGCTCACAAGTGTCGTCTAGGGCTGCCCCGTAGAAGGTATCCACACAGGCCTCCTCCTCATCCTCTGTAATATTTTCAACAGGTCCAATCAGGACAGGAGCGAGCACAATACATCTCAACAGATCATAGCAGGTTAGAAAATATAAACATACAGTAGAGTAAGATACAGAAAACTGAAAGAAAGTACATGATGTAAAATAAGAGAACTGTATGTAAATAGCTACTGTATATAGAGAACTAACAGTGGCTAGTGATGTAGAGTACAGGATAGCACATGTGAATAGGACATATTAGTACATGATCTACACTAAGGAGTTTCACATGATCAACACTACTATAGAATTTGTTCACATGACTATTTGTACTCCCCCGTTTCCCCAATCAATACACAAGGATCTAAGCAGGTTATGTTATTATACGTGATATCACATGAAGGCCCATGAAAGGGTGCACGTGATAGTATATATGAGGGCTCCGTGAACATGAGAGTACATGATTCACAAGAGTGTACATGTATGGTGAAAGCACAGGAGTACATGATGAAAGTGAAACTCACATGACATAATGTACCCGATGCTCCCGAGGGGGATAACATCGTATGAAGAGATCCATATAGTACTAATCTGTGATAATGTCGTGACAACATCAAGTAAAGTAATCTAAATCAGGAATATAATTCTAACAAGATATAAAATGATCAGAAAATGTACTCGCCTGCTATCTAAGTGTCCGAGAGAAATGTACTGTCCGAGGAGAGGTGTCTGGCTCCTAATCAGAACAACACAAGTCACAACAAGTCTAAAATGATAAGAAGATGCAATTCAATGCATTCTAAATGAATCTAGGTCAATCTAGGCCAAAGTCAACTCTTGGTCAACTCTGGTCAACCTTAGAAGTCAAACTAGGTCAACCATGGTTAAACTAGTTCTAACAAGTCTAAATTAGGTCAAACAAGTCTATACTAATCTATCTAGGTCTACCAAGGCTATACAAGCCTAAACAAGCCTATCAAGTCTATGCTAGTCTATTCTAACTATTACACTACATCACATTGCATAACTAATTGCATATAGGAAATCCTATTCATCAACATACATTATACCTATATATACAAGCATGTGTATATGTATGCATTATACATACATATGGGCTTAAATACATATATACATTATGCATTAGATATACATACACTATACATTACACATACATGTATTACATATATACATAGGCATCATCATATATATATGTATATAGGCTACCTACATTATATATATTAACTATATATATACATTACATATATGCATAGAGAGAGAGGTAGGAAGACTAACAAGTGTGTGTGCATGAGTGAGAGTGTCAAGAGAGTGTGAGATAGACAGGTGTGTGGGTGAGAGTAATATCCTAGAAACAGAACAGTGAAGGGTGTTCAGTAACGGGGAAGGGAAAGGAAACCAATTTACTCATTTACTAAACAGTTTTCAGTTCAACACTTCAAGTCCCCATTTCGAAATCAATACTCCACCAATTCATCCCAAAATTGACATATAGCTAGAACACATATAGGAGAACAACATTAGGGTATAAAACATGGAATTAACAGTATTAAACTAAACTAAAATGGATGCCAAAATCCAATTTGTAAAACTGGAAATACATGAAAATGCATGTTTCAGTCCAAAATAGGGTATTAGTGAAAACATGCATAAGAACAAACTAAAATGAGCTATCAATGGTTGGTAATCTAGGTGTTATATGTGTACGTGTACCACAGATAGTTTCGTGTCCAGAAAACTACGACACAATATGTCCAAATCAACCGAACCTAAAACAGTGCACACACAGACACAACAGAACACAATGTCGTGTACGTGTTCACCTCACTCGTGGACACGATACGACACAAACAAGGACTCGTGATCGTGTATGGGGGTACACCTAGGGTAGGGCTACAAACCTAGGGCCCTAAATCGAGTCCACCTCGTGTCCAAAGTGGACACGAGAGCCGTGTCAGTGAGGTCTGAATGTGTGGTGCGTGTCAGTGCAAATCCAGTGCACGAGCTCGTGCTCGGTCAAAACGACACGGGGACACATAAGACTTGGGAAGGGCTTTTTCAGTGACTGCCCCCACCCACGTGTCAAGTGGTTCGTGTCGAGTCGTCGTGTCCAAGGAGAATTTTGCCCCCGAGTAGCAGGGCAAATCTGTGCGGCTGGAACGCGCGTGTTCGTGTCCAGATCCCGACACGACACGACACTAAATACAGCTCAGTCTACTGGAAAACCATAAGCAACAATCAACCCTAGAATCTTATTCAATTACTTTCCTAAAAATAGATCGAAATCCCCTTTGGGGCATTTCAACAAACACCTATTGTTGTGGACTGATACGTGTCCATCTAGGACACGAAATGGACACAAAATGCCACAAAAATCTAGGGTTAGCTAGGGGACACCAAGATTTAGGTTCATATGCAATAATAACATCATCTATAATAAAGTTTTAGGGATTTATCTATAGGTGTCAAAACTCCTCAAAAGCTCCAAAAAGGGGGTGTCTCCTTGCTTCCCAAACTTCACCAAATTGTTAACAAACTGAGATTTTCCTCTATGAACAGCAAGAGGGAGATAATTAGAATCTAATGTAATTTACTTGGGTTAAAAAGGATTTAAATGAATTTTCTAAAAATTTCTAAAGTTGGGGATTTACCTCTTTTTCCAAATGTGAACTTTCCTAAAGGAGGCTAGCCCTAATAGAAGAGACTACTTATAGGGTGGGGTTCCCAATATGGGTTGGCCGGCCATGCTAGGGTTAGGGTTAGGTTTACATGGTGTTGGGCTTGGGCCTCTATGGGCTTAAGTCATTAATCATGACTTGTAAAGTCATAAGCTATTAATCCATTCTTTATTCAATATTTCTATTCCAAAATTGATTTTTAATGACTAGGATATGGTTAACTTAATCAAACTAGGGTTTCATAATCTAATCAAGTCACTAAAACTAGGGTTAGCTTCTAGGTTAGGCTCCAAAGTCAACACTAGTCAAAGTCTAGAATAACCCCTAATTAAATTATACCAAAAATCATATAAATTCTAATAAATCTCAATAATTCACAATAATTCCAAATAAATCCCAAAAATTCAAAATGACCAAAATACCCCCATACTAGAAATGTGGCAGTGGCAAATCGTTCTGTTGACGAGTATGCAGCGGATTTTAGTCGCCTGAGCAGTTTCGCTCCTAGTCTGGTTGCAGACCTAGAGGAGATGACGCGTAGATTTTTTTATGGTCTAGTTCCAGACATTAGCATTGTTATAGTGGCGAATGGTACGACTGACTACTACCAGAGCCTAGAGTTGGCCCGGAGCATAGATGAGCGTCTTCAGTCTTCCAAGAGGCCGGCTTCTGTACACCTCGAGGGACCTTCCAAGCGTCAGGCTTTCCAGCCGAGAGCACCGACGCCGTACCAGCAGACATACCGTCCTCCCGTACCACATCACCTGACCCCACCAGTTAGAGCCCAGGGACCCCGGCAGCAGAAGGGAGGTGTGTGTTCTTTCTGTAAAATGCCAGGCTATGACGCTTTTATCTGTAGGAAGATGTTGGGGCAGTGTTTAGCTTGTGGGTCTACCACCCATCAGCTTTGGGACTGCCTAGTAGCGAGGGTACCAGGTGCCGGACCACCGTCTAGAGGACCACCGCTTCCGACTCAGCAGCAGAGGTTTGGACAACATCTGCAGCAGTAGAAGGGACTCCAGGGGAAGGCTTATAGTCTGGCTCTTGAGGCAGAGCCGGAGCAGGTTTCGGAGCCAGATTATTTGGCTGACGTCATCACAGGTCATGTTTATTTGCATACTTTTCTAGATCTTTGCTTGTTTGATTCCGGTACATCACATAGTTTCCTGTCATTGGAGTTTTTGCATAAACACCACTTAGTAGCTATACCTACCGAGGAGATGATTAGAGTAATGATGGGAGGTGGACCAGTGCCCATTAGAGCTATCTATAGATGCTCTATTACTATAGCTAGAAGAGAGTTTAGGGGACGATTCTTTGTGATGCCACTCCCCGGGTATGATATCATATTGGGGACGGACTGGCTTAGCTATGCCCATGCAGCTATAGACTGTCATGATGGTAGTATTCTGTTCAATCTCCCAGGCACAGTACCATTAAGTATCAGGAGGACAGGACCGGAGATCAGCCTAGAGCCGAACTGTTGTACGACAATTGGGGAGATAACACCGCCACACCCTATCATTAGGGAGTTTATAGATGTATTCCCAGAGGATCTTCCAAGACTTCCGCCTGACAGAGATATGGAGTTCACTATAGGTTTAGTACCGGGTTCATCACTAGTATCCCGGGCTTGCTATAGAGTGAACCCCAAGGAGGCCATAGAGATGAAGGAGCAGATTGATGACCTGTTGAAAAAGGGTTTCACTCGATCTAGTACTTCTCTATGGGGAGTGCAAGTGCTCTTTGTGCCTAAGAACGATGGTACAGTTCGGTTGTGCATTGACTATCGGGCGTTGAATACCATCACCATTAAGAACAAATATCCTCTGCCTAGGATAGATGATTTGTTCGACCAGTTGAGTGGAGCGAAGATATTTTCCAGGATAGATTTGAGATCTGGTTACCACCAGGTGAAAGTCAGGGCTGTAGACATCCAGAAGACGGCGTTCAACACGAAGTATGGGCAGTACGAGTTTTTGGTGATGCTATTTGGTCTCACAAATGCGCTAGATGTCTTTATGAACTTGATGAATAAGACATTTCACCAGTATCTGGATAAGTTCGTCATAGTATTTATCGACGACATCCTGATATACTCGAAGACGCCGGAGGAGCACGCAGAGCACTTGCGGACAATTTTTGAGATTCTGAGGCAGGAGAGGTTGTATGCCAAATTGTCGAAGTGCGAGTTCTTTTTGGACCGAGTGGAGTTTCTCGGTCATGTAGTTACTGGAGAGGGGATCTCGGTGGATCCCAGGAAGATTACTGCCATTGAGACATGGAAGGCTCCGACATCAATTTCAGAGATCTTGAGCTTTCTGGGTTTAGCCGACTATTATAGGAAGTTCGTCTAGGACTTTTCTAGGATAGCTGAACCCATGACGAAACTGACGCGGAAGAACGCAGAGTATATCTGGTCAGAGGACTGCCAGGCAGCATTTGAGGAGCTGAAGAGGAGGCTGACGACCGCTCCAGTTCTGACATTACCTTCAGGGCCTGAAGATTTTACCATATACAATAATGCTTCAGAAAAGGGGCTAGGATATGTCCTACAGCAGCATAGGAAAGTGATTGCTTATGCATCTAGGCAATTACGGACTCATGAGCGGAACTATCCTACCCATGACCTAGATTTAGCTGCGGTGATCTTTGCACTCAAGTTATGGAAATACTACTTATACGAAGAGGGTGTGGAAATCTTTAATGACCATAAGAGCTTGAAGTATGTGTTCATGCAGAAAGAGTTGAACATGAAGTAAAAACGATGGTTGGAGTTGATGAAGGACTTTGACATCGATTTACAGTATCACCCCGGGAAGGCAAATGTGGTGGCGGATGCACTGAGCAAGCATCCGATGGCATGGTATCTAATGATAGATCGGCATTTGCAGAAAGATCTGGAGAAGCTCGGTATCGAGATGGTTCGGCCAGGATCAGTGATACAGATGATGGCGCTTAATATTCAGTCAGGTTTGATGGAGCAGATCAAGGAGGCACAGTCTACAGATAAGAGCCTTTGCAGACTTCGAGCCCAGGCTTTAGCTGGATTGCTGGATGACTTCACCGTAGCAGTGGATGGATCCTTGAGGCATGGAAGCCGGTTGTGCGCGCCGAAGGGAGAGCCAATAGAGGTATTCTTGCAGGAGGTGCATAGATCACGATATTCTATTCTTCCTAGTGCCAACAAGATGTACCGTGACTTACAGGAACATCTTTGGTGGCACGGGATGAAGATGGATGTATCACATTTCATTTCGAGATGCCTAGTTTCCCAGCAGGTCAAGGTGGAGCGCCAGAGGCCAGCTGGTCTATTACAGCCGTTACCCATTCCCGAGTGGAAGTGGGAACACATTACGATGGACTTTGTCTCAGGGCTTCCTCGTTCCCAAGGAGGAAAGGATGCAATTTGGGTCATCGTGGACAGGCTGACAAAGTGTGCGCACTTCATACCCTTCAAGATGGGGCTCTCCACCGAGAAGTTGACGGAGCTATACATACAGCAGATAGTTCGCTTGCACGGAGTACCAGTGAGCATCGTGTCGGACTGAGACAGCAGATTCACATCCCACTACTGGAGGGGCTTGCAGGAAGAGTTGGACAGTCGGCTCAAGTTCAGTACAGCGTACCACCCGCAGACAGATGGACAGTCCGAGAGGATGATACAGACGCTAGAGGACATGCTGAGGACTTGTGTGCTAGACTTTGGCAGATCATAGGAGAGCCATCTGTACTTGGTAGAGTTTTCATACAACAACAGCTACCAAGCCAGCATCGGTATGTCTCCTTTCGAGGCACTATATGGACGACGATGCCGTACACCGCTCTTTTAGGATGATGTTGGAGACAGAGTTATGCTTGGGCCAGAGATGATCACGGATGCAGCAGAGAAGGTCGGGATGATCAGAGACAGGCTCAGAGTCGCTCAGGACAGGCAGAAATGCTGGGCCGATGCTAGTTGCAGACCGATGGAGTTTGCTGACGGAGATATGGTATTGGTGAAGATATCACCTACTAGAGGGACGATCCGGTTCGGACGAGGAGGCAAGTTGAGCCCTAGATACATCGGGCCGTTCGAGATACTTGGCAGGATCGGAGAGGTAGCTTACAGGGTTGTACTTCCACCCAATCTAGCAGGAGTTCACGATGTCTTTCATGTGTCTCAACTGAGGAGATATATTTCAGACCCCAACCATGTGCTAGATCATTCAGAGTTGGAGATCGGACCGAGCCTTGCAGTTACTGAGCAGCCAGTGGAGATATTGGACAGGAGGGAGAAGAGGCTGAAGAACAAAGTTATACCCTTGGTACGAGTAGCTTGGAGCCGTCACTATCCGGGTGAATCTACTTGGGAGAGGGAGTCAGACATGAGGGAGAAATATCCTTACTTGTTCGACCCAACAGCTGCGAGAGAACCACCCGTTCTCGCTTGATACCCTAGAGGTTAGTCTTAATAGTAGACTTAGTCATTTGTTTGTATTGCTTGTTATATTAGAATGTTTGTAGAGTCTTCTATCCTTGTGAATTTTGAGGACAAAATTTTTCAAGGAGGGAAGATTTGTAAGCCCCTAGATTTTAAAATAGTATTAAATAGCAATTATATCTTTAAAATTAATTAATATAATTATTCGGAATTTTTGCTAGATTTTTTAAATGATTTTTATTAATTTTTAAGGCAAAATATATCATTTTGTAATAAATTGAATTGTTTTAATATTATTTTGTAATAGTTTTAATTGTTTTAAACGTGGTTTACAAAATCCGAATTGTCTGTGCAAATAAAATTTACACAGAGCAAGGCGGTGGGTGTTATCTGTAATTACCTATTCTTGAGGGGGGCTTCTGCAAACCTAACCCTAACCCTAAACCGACGACCGTCGCGCTGTCGTCGTCTCCGACTAACCCTCGCTGAAACCCTAACCCTAATCTAAAACCCTAAATCAGCCGACCTACTTCCCTATAAATACCCTCCGACCCCCCAAACCCTAACCCTAGACTCCCCACGACCACCACAGCCGCCCTAACCACCACCATCGACCCGTCATCTCCGACCAGCCTCGTCGGAGGTCGCCTTTGCCCAGCCCGATGCCTACAGCCCACGTCGACGCCTCCAACCACACCAATCAACGCACCTCGCCGAGAGGAACCCAGCGCCACCCTTCACTGCCGACTACGACGCTTCCTCCGCCATATAGCACCTCCGACAGCAACCCTTCGACGGACACGTACGTGTCTTCTCGTCTCCCGTGTCTCGTTGTGTCTCGTGTTCCCATCACTAGACTCGCCAGGATACGAGGAACCCAGTTTGAGTGTGGACACGGCTAGTTTGAGTCATGCATGTCGTGCATGACCCGGACACAGGACTCAAACGTTCTTCGTGTCCTTAACTGTCAGGACACGAAGTTTACGTTATCGGGTTTGATTTGGGCTATCGGGTTTAAAAATCCATTAACCTAAAAACTATAATATAACTAACCTAAACCCTATCCCTAACAACTGACTCGAGCTGACCCCCTGGCCAACCCGAGCGCGCTATACCACCCTGCCACTGGCCGAGTTCGAGCCCCCCTTTCTTTTTTTGTTTAGTTTAGTTTTGTTTTTATTTTATTTTATTATATATATATGTATATATGTATATATATGTATATATGTGTATATATGTTATTATATATACTGTTATATATATATATGCTGTATTTGTATATATATATGTATATTTTATATTTAGTATTTTATACATATGTATATTTATTATATATATATATATATCCATTATATATGTATATAAATATCTATATATTTATGTATATATATATAATAGTATTTGTTGTATAAATATGTATATATTTTCATATGCAATTTTAGTGCAAAATATTATTATGTAAAATTTTACAAATTATTTTATTATATAATTTTTGACTTGTATATTTTACCACTTTAAAATATATTTTTTATATTTAAATTCCTGTATTTTATAAATCATGGCCAATTGATGTCCAAACCTAGCATGGATTTTTGGGCCCCATTGTGTCTAATACATTCAGAGTCTGTACAAGTCATATTGGACTTGATTTATGGCTTTGGGTCTCGTATCTGGACTTCGGTTAAATTTCGAATACGTGGACAAAATGGTAAATAATTAATATTTATTTTCTAGAAATTGTTACTTGCTGTTTTTGAATTTTTATATATATTTAAAATACTGTAAAAATCTTAAAAAAATTGTATGTAAATACTATGTTAATTTAGCTAATTTACTATAATTTTTCCAGCATTTAATAAATAATATTGGTATTTTATAAAAATAGGAAAACATAACTCATTTTCAGGATATATATATGTTTGCTGATTTTTAATAAATATCTATGAAAGTTTATAAATTCCAGAACAATTAGTATACATTTCTATAATTAACAAGAATCATTTTGGTACTTTAATTTATGTAAAATTGAGCTTTTTGTCTATCTCAAAAATTGTTGGAACACAGTGTACAGTTTAATTTATTTATTGAATAGTTACGACTTCCAATGTTTTGTGTTGTTTTGAGTTATTGTAGTATTGGACCACCCCCTACACTAGTATAAAGATCCTAGAAAGTTAGTTTGGATATTGTGTCACCCCACATTGGTCTCCTATGCTAAAGTCATCATTTGGCTAGGTGTCCAGTCAGAAAGTCGTGTTACACCACTAGTGTCTTAGTGCTTAACTTAGTATAAAAACTAAGTTCATGTATAATTTTACAGTGCCGAGTCACCAGGCATCTATAGCATTTCTTTTGCTACCTTGCTTTGCTAAAGGCAAGTACCTCTACAAACTTTACATACTATTACAACAATAAACTATAATTTCCAACCATGTTAAATGCTGATCCTTGGGGTAGCAAGTTAAAAATTCACATGATGTATTACTTTCAGTCTCTACCATGCTTAGGATAGTTTTTATATCTCTCACATGTTTAACAATGGGTTAAGGAGAAACTGATAGTAGAGTAAGTGATCATGCCCCATTCTCCGTATGTATTTACCGCGCACGATAATATTCTATATGTAACTTTGTCGTATGTTCTGATCTCGCGTTTGTGTATGGATATACACCGATGCCGTTAGTGTACGTATGTGCATTCCAGAAAAAATTAATATGTACCGATGTATCCTATTCACCTATTAACCGATCACGTACATGCTACGGTTTTAAACTTTTAAACAAACATATGTTGTCATTTCTAAAAGAACCAATTAAACCATGATATGCCATGATTTCCAGTTTATTACACTTCTTTTCATTTCATGTTTTGTATATTTAGTTTGTTAGAATCAGTACTTGCTTCCGTCCTGACAGGATAACGTTGTAGGTATACTTACTGAGGAGGAGTTGCTTTGTGATTCCTATTAGGAGTTACTGCCGAGGACCAGGCTTTATCTTACGAGGATGTACCTGTGGGAAAACTCATCTAGTTTGTGTAGTTGCTCAGGGTTCCGAGAGTAGTCATATTGTTAGACTATGTATTTTGTGTATGGACCTGTATCCAGCTTTACATTTTGGACTTGTACTTGGAACTTAATATTATATGAGATGACTTTTGTGTTTGGAATATTTCTGTCTCATTATTACATATAGAACTGTTAGCACACTTTGGTCTTATCTTATTTGTCTCTAGAACAGCTTACTACGCTTTATCTTAAGTGTAGGCTGGACATGACTCGGCCCGGCCCAACAATTTGGGTAGCGGATCGTGACACCCATCCTTTCACATCCCTCTCTCTTTTCAAAACCCTCCTTCATTTATTATATTCATCACTTCTTTCAAAACCCCCCCTATTTAATACCATCTCTCTCCTCTTCTCCTTATAACCCTAACTCTTTCTTCTTCCTCCCCTCCACCATCCTTCACTCCTTCCTCCTCCTCTTGCCATCAAACTCCATGGCCAATCTCAAAAGACCTCGCTCCACCATCGTTTCCAACCCATTCACCCCAGTGCCCCTACCTAATGGCGCCTATGATCCTAAGATCTTCACATCCGCCCTTGCTGCTGATGCGTGGTTCCATCACTTTGCCAACTACGTCGTCTACAAAGGAAAGGCTATTAATTGGAACGTCTTCTCTGGCCATCTCTCACTATTTGAGACTGCCCGGCCTCACCTCTCTTCTGCGTCAGCAAGTGCCTGTCTATCCGGTGATGGTACGCATCTTCTACTGCAACCTTATTCCTGATCTGGCCAACAACGCCATCGAGACCATGGTCAATGATCGCCATTTTTGTCTCACGGCTCGCGACATTACGGAGATTCTCGAGATACCAAATCACGAGGATGCTCTTCCGACCTTGGCCGGTCTCTATCCTACCGTCGAAGTCTCCTTCGATGAGTTCTGCAGCATTATCTGCAAGGGACCGAATCCTCCTGACATTCGGCCCTTTCAAAGCATTTGGAGCCCTTCTACTACGAGCTCCATCGGATCATCTGCCATACTCTTTACCCTAAGTTCGGCAACTACGATGCTATCACCAATGACGCTCTAGTTTGTATGTATTTTTGTACTCGAAAAAGACTTGGTCGTTCCCTAAGACTCTCCTCAACGCCTTCTTCTCTGTCCTTCCTGCGGGAAAACAATCACTTAACTATGGTGCCTTCATCACCCTAATTCTTGAAGCCAAAGGCGTGGACCTCTCTCTACCAATCGGACGGTGTTCCCTCTTTTCTTGCTATCTCCCGCTCTGCCCCTGGTGCCTCCGCGTCTCGTGCTTGCTCCTCCCATGAACCACAGGCCGCTTCTCCTGTAGCAGCGTCTTTTGCGCCTCCTCCATCTGGCCGTTTCATGCCGCTGACCCAGCAGCATTTTGATATATATATGGCTCAGACGGAGGAGAAGATGAGGGCCAACACCCGTGGCCTTGGGAATCTCATTCAGAATCACTTCCATGACCAAGCCTACTTCATCCAGCGGACTCTTCAGGACCACAATCCTTATCTGGATCTTAACCTTCAGGATCCTCAATACCAAGGCTCCCGATTCTCTGACCCCAATGCTTACGGGTTCTTGTACCCCGATGGTGTGGATCCCTTCGGTGCCTTCCACGAGACTCCGAGTGGTGAGGACGAAGATCTAGCGGATCAGTAGCTGTCGGTCTCCTTTTGTGGATGGTCGGATACAGAATTGGTGTCAGCATTTAGTGTGTGTCTTTTGAGGTCCTGCGGTGACCAATGGTTATGTTTCAATGTCTTGTGTGGTCCTACGGAGACCGTTTTATGTCTTGCTTACCCTCGTTAAGGAGATCTATTTGTCTTTTTGTCTATAAATTATCAAGCATGTACTTTCCAATTTTGATAATCAAATATATGCATGCTTTCGTTTACTCTTGAGCTCTCATGTTTTCTGGCTAAATGTAAACCCTAAATTTTTGGGAATATTTTTTATTTTAAAAAGGCTTAAAATGAATTTATGCAATTTATGATTTTTTTATTTTATTAGAAATGACCTTAGCCATTGTTGAATTTTGGAACACAAGACTACCATGAATTTTGGCACGAAAGATGTAGCAGTGTGCCTTGACTAGTGTATTAGCCATGCCATGGGAATCCTAGCCATGGTGATGACCAAAGTAGGGAAAACTAGATCAAATTGTGAATTGACTTATTTAAAGTATTTTAATTAAATATTATTTTATATATTGATTTTTAGATGACCCGGTTTGTCCAATTCAGCCCGAACTGGGCCCAAACCAAATTTAAACCCATGTAGGCATGTGGTGTGACCAAGGTGGCCATGTAGATATATTTTATGTACGTAGAAATATTTTCTAAATTATTTTAGAATTTTATGTACAATTTCTAATTATTAGTTATATGTACAATTATTGGTATTTTTATTATTAAATAATATTTTACAAGATTGTAGATTTTCTGGACCCGGATAAGGGTGTGTGGTAAAGTTCGTCCAAAACTATCCTTGTGTGATTTTTATTATTTATTATTATTAAAATATTTTGTGAGAATTAA
Organism: Iris pallida; assembly: GCA_029216955.1. Classification (NCBI taxonomy): domain Eukaryota; kingdom Viridiplantae; phylum Streptophyta; class Magnoliopsida; order Asparagales; family Iridaceae; genus Iris; species Iris pallida. Next base: position 19,196 of record JANAVB010043977.1, on the reverse strand, counting down.
ATAAATAATTATTGTTATTGAATATTATTAATTATGTTCCATTGAATTTGGATATATATATGTAAATGGGTTTTAAAACATTAAATATTTTAGATAGATAATATCAAGTTTTATTTTAAAATTTGTAAAAAAATTTTGAGATATAAATAGATATATGCCATATATATATATATATATATATATATATATATATATATATATATAATATATATATATATAATATATATATATATTATAATATATATATATATATAAGCTAAAGATTTCAACTAGATTTAGATAAGTTTAAAACAAAGTAGAAATGTATAAATAAATATATATATATAACCCCATGGTTGCTGGTCGACCCCCCAACCAAGCAAACGCACAAAAGAGCAGCATCCTTTGTGCATGGGGCGCCCAAGAAGGGGCCCGACCCCTTTAGTAGCAGTAGCTTTAGTAATATGGCCGAAACCCCCTTCCTTATATAATATATATATATATATATATATATATATATATATATATATATATATATATATATATATATATATATATATGTTATAAAACCTAAACCTTAATTATTTCTCCTCCTCCACTCTCCTTCCTTCCTCCTCTCACCTCTGTCCCCGTACCTCTCGCCGATGAGCAGGCCAGCAGCAGCAGCAGTCCCGCCTCCCGATCGTCACGACGACAACAATAAACAACATATTCCCACTTTAAGGTATCCCACTTCCCCGATCAATTTCTCTGTCAATTCTACTCCGGTTTTCGATCCGTAAATTCGTGTAGAAAGCCCACATGACCCTCTTCGAGATCCCCCAGGTGGATTTCGACATCGCCATCCAACTTGCTCGAAAAATTGAGACGAATTTGGAGAAAAATCACTTTTCTGAAATATTAAAAACTGTTTTAAAACACCAACTTGTCGGCCAGTTTTCTTTCTGTACAATAGGATTTTGTAAAACTAATTAAAGACAGTTAAAGACAACATAACCGAGATTGTAATGCACCTTCTGGATTCACTTTTCATAGTATGTAGAAATTTGTACGTTGTTAAAGTTTCACGAAAAATTGTAAATTCTGATTTCAAAATTAGAAAAATATCCCGATACGGCGTCAGTCCCGACAAACCGGGCGACGTGGTCGCGCACTACATGCATCAAAAGGCATGTATGGATGTTTTCGACGGGTGGGAACTGACGGAACCCAGTTTTGTTGCATATGCGCGACGAAATCAGTGCGTATCCGTCGAGATACCCCGTATCGACCCTTTGCAAATTAAGTCACAAATTTGTGCACACTCATCGTATCACGATGAACTTGCGCCATTGGACTCGAAATACTTTTCTTGTCCTGTGATCCAAGTTTGGTCCAATTCTGAGACCGTCGATCGGGGCGCTATTTTGGCGGGCCCACAATCCCACTCAACGGACGATTTTGTGCACAGCCCACTGGAATCCAAAATTGGACATACCGTTGGGTTCATCTCATCAAAACAAATCAATAAATATGTAGTTTGATGACTTTAGAGACCGTATATTCTGGCGCACATTTCGGTGTAAAGCGGGTCCAACGGCGGATATCGTTTTGACCCAAAATTACGAATTTGCCCCTGTTCCAGAATTTAACTTTTGGACAGGCGTTTCCTAGGCATATCTTATATTCCAAACTCGTTCGTGATCTTTGTTGCAGCATCCGGAGTCATCTGCAGGATTTGGCTTTTCTTGCTTCGTTTATTTGTCTGTTCGAGCTACTGGATTATTCTCTTTTGCACATAACCTCAGGCAAGATACCTTGCCATTATACTGTTTATATTCAGTTTGCATTTTATTACATATCACTGTTCATTTATTTCCAATTCTTACCGTTCTTGATTTACTGTCTGTTCGGTGATATTATATATACTTTGTTATTATCCTTTGATTGTATGTGGACTTAGAGTTAAGAGACTACCATTTGTTGTGTATTGCATATACCTTGACACAGTTGTACCATGAGGATGTGTGAGATGAGTAGCATGTAGAGATTCTTGCGTGTGGGCTGATCTCCTATGCGCATGCGTTAGGGCTAACTGCTAATAAGGCATGTTAGGAGACTTAGCAGTTAGTAGAGGTATATGAGTCAAAGATGTGACTCTGTTAGGCATTGAGTGGGAAGAACAGTTCCTTAACGTATGGGCCAAGTATGCACTTTTCTATTGTCGGTTATCTCTGCGGGAGATACGGTCCTGGATCCTGATACCTGATTTACTGCTGGCCTCTGACATTCGAGGAATGTAATGCTTTGAGGTCCCTGGTATCCTGATGGGACCATACCTGAGATTACTGCTACTGAGCCAGAGTGCCCATGCGTTGAAGGTTTGTTCTTATTACATAAACACATTAGAATTGTCAGGTAACCCTCGTCAAATGTCATATCACCCCGTCCCATTAGTAGCTTGGGACAATGCTCATCGCGGCATAGTGTGCTACCCCTTGTCCTTGTTTGGTTGTAGGGATAGTCTACTGTTTCGATGATGAGGTATTGGATCTTGTTATGAGTAGGACTATTTACTTTACTTATAATTTATGACATAGTATATATATTCAGTTATATGGCATGTTCTTTATGTGTCTTGTTACGTCCCTCTGAGGACAAGGTTATCTCTCCAGGTATGTGTGCTTCTGTGATATTGTAGGTGTTCTAGCCAAGGTCGCGATCTTCTCTATTTATTCGAAGATGACGTGTCTTGGGTCTTCCTTTGCTACTCCCGCCAATTCATTTCAGTTTCATGTATATTTTTCCTTACTTGTTGGTAGTGGATTTGTCTCCGCCCAACGTATTGTACAAAGACTTATTACAGTTGATTATATGATATCTTTATTCTTCATTTGTGGATGAGATTAGATTACTCTTGGTTTATTGCATTTTACAGCTTATGTATTTATACGAGGTTTTCATATATTGGAGTATACTTCGTATGTATACAGCTGGCATGTCGATGTGCCTAGTCCTACGTATTTTGGGACTGAGGCGTTACACTAAATACTTGATTTCTCATATTTGATTAAGTGACAAAGGAGAGAAAACGTATTGAGGGGAATAGTCTACCTACGGGAGAGTCAATCCCTGAAGATGCTATCTCTCTGTTTTGTCAATTATCAAAATAGAAGAGATTGTTGGCACATTTATTTTGATAACATTAACAGCATCTTCGTAGTTTAGTTTTCTCTATATTTTAGCTAACAGAAAATCTCTCAAGCTCTCCAACAAAAAGATCTGTCCATTCAAGCCGAGTCATCAAAGCCTTATGGAAGTCCCTAAAAGAAGACTGAAGAAAAGACCAGCACACCTTAAAGACAACTCTCAAAAGATACAATATTTCGAGTCTGTACAAGGTCTAGGTCTTTCTGTATAACACCTAAGGTTGGATGACAAACATAAAGCTCTTTTATTTTTCAGTCAAAAATCAATGTCTAAATAAACGGCAACCGACGGTATACCGCTGTGTACCGACAGTATACCGTTTCTGAGCTCCAAAATGTTCTGTGACAAAACTCGACATACCGACGACATACTACAGTATACCGGCGGTATACCGTTTTGTGAGTCACAAAATGTTCTATAACGAAACTCGGCATACCGATGGCATACTATAATATACCGTTTTGTGAGCCACAAAATATTCTATGACGAACATCGGTATACCGACGGCATACCGTTGTATACCGACGGTATACCGATGGTATACCGGCTTCATCAGATTTAATTTTTTAATGGACAAGATACTAACATTAAATGCTCCAACGGATAGATTTATTACCGTTACTATTCCGAACGGTATGCTGACGGTATACCGGTCCATACCGACGGCATGCCGTCCGTATTATGTTCAGGAGCATTAAATGTTATCCTTTCTTGGTTTTCTATATAAATGGATTCCTTCCTTCTATTGAAGGCTATCCATTTAAGCCATAAATTTCTCAACAACCAAGAGCTCCACCATTACTACTCTACCCAATCTTTTAATTGTCATCCAATCCAAAAGTGCTAGAGTATTCAAGAGTTATACTTTTTTGATCTTCAAGTGTTGTAGAAGATCAACAGTTTCCTTTTATTTCCTTTTGAAGTTGACGAGCCTTCGTAAGAAAACTCGTGTATAAGAAGTTTGCAAGTTCTTCGGATCCAAACTCGTGTTGAAGTTGGCGAGTTCTTCGGATCCAAACTCGTGTGTAACTATTTACTCAATAGTGGATTTAAGCCGGAGAGAGTTCCGGGACTGGTTTGCCTCTAGGAAGAAGACCAGGATACATCGAGTGTTTGATTCTCTTTCTCTCTCCTATTTACTTCAGTAAAATAGATTACTTATGTTTAGTAATTTTTATTACCCTATTCACCCCCCTCTAGGGTTCTACATACATGTCATATTGGGCATGAAGAGGTTACGGACCTACAACCACTGTTGTCTACTATTGTTTTCTGCGAAAAATGGATCCTGTGGAAAGGTTGGCTTAAACGCCATAATGAGTTCTCAGGCAGAGTGAATGACTGGTGTGCTTTACAGGAAGCACGGTAGCGCAGCACTACAAGGAGTGAAACTCCATGCTGTAGGAACGAAATTGTAAAGCAGAATACTCTAGAGGGGGGTGAATAGAGTAGACAGCGGAATATTGCTAATTTAAAAATCTCGTTAGCAGTTAGATCACAGATATAATAATAATCAAAAAAAAATGACAGTAATAAAAAGTGATCAGAAGGCAAACGCAAACACCAAAATTTATACTGGTTTTTCTATTCTGAGGACTAGTCCAGTCGAAAGAACTCTAGCTTCCAGTTAAATCCATATTGGAAAATCCCGCAAGTTTTCATACGAAGTCCTTGCAACTTCTACAAACGCGAGCTTTGATACGAAGAACTCGACCAACTTCAATTGTGAAGTTGTTTCTTCAAACAAGCCTCTGATTACAATCGCTCTGAAACTTCTAGACCGTACCGCTCTGAAAAATCGACTAGAGGATTGTAACTGGCTTGGATTTGAAATGGAAGCTTTTTAGAACTCTTTGGAAGAAATGTAAGCTTTAGAGAGAAGAGATTGAAAGTGAATTGGTGTGTTGAAATGATCGAAATCCTTCTCTATTTATAGTTTTTCCAAAGACAGAACTCTGACAGAATTCGGGCAGAATTCGGACAGAACTCTTTGTAACAAACCGCAACTGAAGGGTGACCAAGTTCAAAAGCAAACGTTCACATAACGTTCAACTTGGTTGAACTCTGGCTGAGTTCTGTTAGGGTCCTGCCAGTTGATTTTGAGAAAAATAATTTTGGCTTTTTGAAAAGTCCTTCAGAAGCTTTTTGTAAAATATGTATTTTTTAAAAACATAGGTCATTTTGAAAAGATAGGTCAGGTTTTCAAAAACGATTTTAGGATAGCCTATTTGCTAGTACGACTTGGTGTACAATATATTCCTAGACTCAATAAAATAAAAAAGTACATTGCTTTGAAGGAAATACATTCGGAGTGGCAAATAGCTTCAGTCTTGAACATAGTAGATATCCATCATTGAGCAGTGTCCAAAACGTCGTAGGTAAACATCTGAATTGACTTGTATTTATATCGAGATAGAGTTTGATCAATTATTAAAATCAGGTTTGACCATGACCAATAGGCCAACAATCTCCCCTATTTTGATAATTGACAAACCTTGCCGATATAACATCTTGGTTTGGATCAATTAAAAAAAATGTACCGAGAGATAAAAAAATTGTTCATAACCTGTATTCATGAAGATGTTAGATCTGATTTCTCCCCCGTTGTCACTTAGCAAAATAATTGCAAAAGAGAAAGCTCCCCCGCAATAAATGCATAAGTAACAAGCAGTAAAAACACAAAAAAAATAAAAAAATTCATCACAGGCATGTAATAATGTATAAACAACATAGGCATGGTATTTGTCACAGGCAGTTTATGTGAAGCATAAAGAAATATAATGTTATAAAGCTGAAACAAATAAAATGCTAAGCTGAATAAGTGAAACATATGCCAAACTGAGGCATAAAAACATGTCTATGAAGAGTCACATAACTAAAAGAGTACTGATAATATCTTGGAATGTCGGAGCATTTCCAAGTAAACATAAGACAAAATATCAGTTTCAATAAGAATAACATCTCAAAAATTATCATCCTCATCATCATCATCATCGGCTACAGCGCCAGCATGTCCAGATGGACCAGCTCCAGAAGTACCAGTTCCAGAAGTATAAGAAGTGGCACCAAAAGTACGATACCAATCGTATGCGTTCCCTGGCTGGAACAGAGAGTAGACCGCCTCATCATCAATACGGTAGCCCGAAACAGAAGGGTCTCGAGGTAGAGAGCTAGCAGAGTGACCCGTCTGTGTAAATCGCAGATCGACGAAGGAGTTGGCAATAGCCTGGAACCGAGTCACGTCACGAACTCATGTTCCCTGGAAGTGTCAAAATAAAATGACTGTAGATCTGAAAGATGCTGATGAATACCCTCAAAGGTCATAGGTTAAGACTAAGGAGGACCAGGTGCAGGAGGAGCAGGTGTAGGAGGAGCAGGTGCAGTAGGTGGAGGACCAGTGGCAATACTGCGACGAGAGAGTTTAGGAACTTGGGCTCAGGGTCCAGAGCACAAGTGGATAAGTTAATATCAAATCTCTGAAAGATGCGTGGGATGATCATCTCATAAGAGAGGTTGCGGTCTCTTCCGCGACATCTACCCATCATCTGAATAATAGTCTTAGGGGAAGAAAAAGGAATCCCCTTAAGAATGTGATATAAGACAGAGAGTTCAAGTGCAGTGACATCATCTTTTGAAGTGGATTTTGGAAGTAGAGTGGAATAGATGATGCGATGTAATTCATAGTTAAACAAGTTCAAGTTATTGGGCTTGAACTTTCCAAGACGAGCACGTGCGGGCGCACAAAGCTCATTCTTGAAACTAACGAGAGTCGTACCATCGGGGAAATCAAAATCAGTGATGTCATCGAGCGGGGCACCTTCATTTGGAATACCAAGGATTTCTCTAATGTTTCATCAGTAAACTCGATATCTATCCCTCTGACACGTGTTCTCACGGTAAAAGTGTCTAACATAAAATTACAGTAAAATAGTCTAATGGCATTAGTAGCTATAGGAAATTGTAACGTAGCAAAGCGTTGTAACCCTAATGCCTCAAAGTAAGGACAGTGGTCGGGAAAGACAGTCCATTTGATCGGAGATCCGGTACAAATAGTACGCATAATGAAATCGGCATACCAAAGTAGGGCTTGGTCGGGAGTTTTGAAATAAAACTCGTCCGATGCACCGTCATCCGATTGGACCGGAAAAAAAGGGAATCCATATACGAATCCAAAGACGATGCCTCTTCACTAGCATTTGTCTTCTTCCTATTGAAAGGATTGAATCCCTTAGATATTTTATCCCAAAAACTAGAAACCCTAACAATTTGAAAGTGGAGGAAAGAAGGAATTATACCTTCCGAGAATTAGATATGCTGTAGAGGACGAAATTCTTCGCACGAATCCGAATTTTGGACGAAGATCTCCACGCGGATTGGAAGAAAGAAGGTGGAGAAGAGCTCGGGTTTTCGGGGCACGCTGCTGTTTTGATGATGTTTGGAAGAATGAAGAAGAGGGGGCCTCGGGTTCTGACTGGTACATATATACCCAGCCGAACTCTGGCCGAATTCGGACCAAACTCGGGCCGAATTCGCCAAGGGTTGCCTGGCTAATATATATATATATATATATATATATATATATAATAATAATAATAATAATAATAATAATATAATAATAATAATAATAATAACATGGGTGCACATCTTTTTCATTAATTTATTTCAAATATTTAATTCAGAGTTTAGTAATTTTAAATCTCAAAATAATATAATTAATATTATTTTATAATTAATATTCTACTTAGCATCTGTCTCAGATTAGGAGTACTGTCCCAGCTAACGGAGGTTCACCGAGGAACTCTTAAGTACTGCTTCGCTTCGACCGTAGTCGTGGTGACAGACAGACTCTTTTTAGGCTTGTCTCGAAAACAATTAATGAGTATCGAATAAATTAATTAATAAAAAAATAATAATTAATATATTGATATCTAAAATTTTTAATTCTCGACGTAATAATTGAAACGATCTTCCGCTAGAGGTTTTGTGAGTATGTCACCTAATTGATTCTGTGTGTCTATGTATACAAGGTCTATATCTCCATTTTGTTGATAATGTCTAAGAAAGTGATGTCTAATCTTGATTTGTATAGTACGAGAGTGACATACTGGATTCTTAGTCAAATTAATAGAACTAGTGTTTTCACAAAAATGGGTATGTGTGTAAAATGCAATCCATAGTCTTCTAAAGTTTGCTTCATCGACAAAATTTGTGCACAATAACGTCCTACGGCGATATACTCAGCCTCGATTGTTGATAATGCAAGAATTTTGCTTCTTACTAGACCAAGAGACTAGAGCTTTTCCTAGGAAATGACATGTTTCGCTAGTACTTTTTCTATCTACTTTGCATCCGGCAAAATCAGCATCAGAATAACTGATTAGGTCAAATAACATCGTTTAAGTGTTGATTTAGCTCATCAAACTTGACATTGATTGATTCTTCGATGATCATGGTTCTTTTGTTGAAGACTCTGTATCCTTTGCTCTTTACTGCATAACCTAAAAATATATCTTCATCGATCTTTTCATCAAATTTACTCAAATTGTCTTTAGTATTAAGAATAAAACATTTACAACCAAAATCTTGAAATATAAAACATTGGGTGTTCTATCAAACCATAGTTTATAGGGAGTCTTCTTCGATATAGGTCGAATTAGAACCCTATTAAGAATATAGCATGTTGTATTTACAGCTTCATCCCAAAAGTATCTAGGTAGACTAAACTAGTTTAACATTACTCTAGCCATTTCAGATAGAGTTCTGTTCTTACGTTCCACAACTCTATTTTGTTGCGGAGTTCTAGGGCAAGAGAATTCATGCAAATAACCGTGTGTGTCACAAAATTGCTTGAATTTTGCATTCTCAAATTTGCCACCATGATCACTATGAATGCGAGTAATCATGAACCTTTTTTCATTCTGTTCTTTCTTGCAAAAGGTGACAAATTCTGATAATGCATCATTCTTGCGTGCAAGAAAATAAACCCATGTATATCTAAAAAAGTTATCTACAATGACAAATGCATATAACTTACCACCTAGACTAGCAATTCTACTTGGTCCAAATAAGTCCATATGCGACAGTTGTAAAGGTCTAGTGGTACTTACAGCGTTCTTGGATTTGAATGCTAATTTGGTAGCTTTGTTCTTTTCACATTCACTACATACCGTATCCTTCTTGAAAGAAATGTCCGGTAAGCCGCATACCAACTTCTTTGTAGATAGTCTTGAAATTGTATCCATGTTTGTATGACCGAGTCTCATATGCCATAGTTACTCTCAATACTTTTGGCCATCAAACATCTACCTGCTTTGTTAGCATCTTCCAACAAATAGAAAACATATATGTTGTCTTCCCTAATACCTTCAAATATAGTACTACCAGTTGAACTATCAATTATAGTACATTTATCTTTGACGAAGTTAATACCATAATCGTGATCAGCTAAATGGCTTATGCTGAGCAGATTATGTTTTAACTCCATAAACAAACATCTTTAATCACTTGATAGGGAGCCTTACCATTGTCACCGATACCGATTATGTACCCTCTTAAATTATTACCAAAGGAGACGTATCCTTCTTTATTCCTCTTTGACAGTGTTTCGAATAGTGAAGCGTCACCGGTCATGTACCGTGAGCAACCGCTGTCGAGGATCCATTTTCTCCTAGCATGTGAAGGGCGTCCCACCTACAAAATAATTTGCAGATGAAACTCTTGGTACCCATTTCTTGTAGGGTCCTGACTGGTTAGTTTTTGGTATCCATGCATAAACATTTAATCTACTAACTTTCTGATTCTACATGCAGAAGATATATGACCAATGAGGCCACAATAATGACATTTAGCATGTTGAGTGTTGAAAGTTGTGTGAGGTGCATGATTGGTAGGTTTTGGTTTTCTAGTATAGAAGATGCATGCCTATTAGTCTTCTTAGGCATAGTTTTGGTATGGTTTGGTCTGACAGTGTTGGGCGTGTTCCGATGATTCGGTAATTGAAACCTGTTAGAATAGGAAGCAGTAACTTCAGGCCATTTTTCTAAACTAATTTCCAACTTTCTGGAAGTGTCATATAACCTAGTATAGTCAGATATGAGTGATTCTAATCTGACCTGTGCACACTGGAGACTCTTTCTCTCCTTAGATAGGTCTTCCTTTAACTGGATAATAGTTTGGTCTTTTTCTTCGGATAGCTTAACAGTCTCGTGTAACAACAACTTAATAGAAGAAAGCTCACTAGACCCATTTGAAGAGTCATTATCTCTAACATGATCTAGTAGGTCGGGTCTTCCTATTTTACCTTTGTACTCTTTGAGTACCTTCTTAGAGGTTTCATATTTACTATGCAGTTTCCTATAATCATTTAGCAGGTCACTAAAAGCCTCTCCTAGTTGCTCAAAGGTGAAATTCTAAAACATGTCACGACCCGATCCCAACTAAAGGGGACGAACCGGATCATGTCCAGCCTGCACCATTGTTGAGACGGCGGCAGTAAGTGTTCAGTAGCAGGTAACCACACAACAACACCGATCATGCTCAAAGGTGAAATTCTAAAAACATGCCACGACCCGATCCCAACTAATTGGGATCGATGTTGAGTTGTGACAAATATAGTGTTGTTGTGTGGTTACCTGCTACTGAACAGCTTACTGCCGCCGTCTCAACAACGGTGCAGGCTGGGCATGATCCAGTTCGACCCCTTTAGTTGGGATCGGGTCGTGACATGTTTTTAGTGGCACGACCCGATCCCAATAATCTGGGTCTAGTCGGATCATGCCCAGCCTGCACCGTTGTTGAGACGGCGGCAGTAAGCTGTTCAGTAGCAGGTAACCATACAACAATACAACTATTTGTCACAACTCAAATTCGGAAATAAACTTTATTAAACTGAATTTAAATACAAATGAAACTGTTCTGAAAGGAAATACAGATTTTGAAATAAAGAACAATGCAGAAAGAAAATCTATCTAGTAGCCGGATCATCGGTCTCAGTCCCATCGTCCTCCTGGGGACTCTGGCAGCACAACTGGGTACAACACGGGATCGTAATAGCTGTTGTAAAACCGATTTGTATCCTTAATATCCCCTAAAAATATATCTCCAGTCAGGAGGGAGCAAAGTACAATTCATGCTAATTTTAAACAGTTAAATAAGTAATAGAATCATGCAGTTCTAAACAGTTTTAAAACAGGAACAGTTTGTTACAGTAAAAACAGTTATTTGAACAGGTAATAAAATATGACCGGCTTAGGTTTGTTACAGAAGGATAAGGGGTTTTTGTTACAGTAGTGGTCATAATCATTACGCTATTTCCCAGTTCCCAGTAGTTACAGTACAGTACTCTCGGAGAGAGTTTCGTGTTTGCATCGTGGTTTAAAATTGCAGTAAAGCGATTAAGTAAATAACTGTAAACTAACATAAACTATACTTGCCTCAATGGAAATGACTGGAGGGGTAGAAGACTTAGAGACGGGGAGTTAGATTTGTCCTCGAATTCCTACATTCGAGAGATAAACTCAGAGATTAGGTTTACCAGCCTTAGCTACGCTAGTTAAAATCTCTATTTGCGTCATAGTCCAATTTTAGTTATTAATTAACCAACACAGAAAAATACGATTATTAGTGCGTTGATTTAATACGAGGGAAAATGTTCATTTTAACTTTGGATTCGGAAAAACATCGTTGATGCCAGATTTTTAGGAAAACTTGGTATTTTTATAAATTAAATATAAAGCTAATTTTCTTATTTAGTGAGAAATACGTGACTTTCTAACTATTATTAAACTCGTCAATTTTAAGTGAGAAAATATTAATTAATTTTATACGAAAATACTTTTTAATCATTTTAATCGTTAAATACTAAAAACTCGCAAAACCAGAAAAGACAAGAAATCTAAGCTATTACAGTCACAGACCAGCCAGCTAGGCTTATGCCCATTACAATTTATTTACATAAATTGAAATAAAATAAACCGCCGTTAGTCCTAAACTGAGATATTAAATAAAATATAAAAAAAAATAATAAAAATAAAGATAAATTGTAAGTCTCAGATATGGTCCGATCCTCATTTTTGCTAATTGCCTCAACGTCTGGGCGGGCCGGTTTGTTTGCACTTAGCCGGGTCCATTGACCGATACGGTCGTCACCCAAAAATCAAATATCGAATAAATTCCGAAATTCATTTTAAATCCATTTTTAAAATAATCCAGGATTTACGGAAAAATCGGGCAGCATCTCCTCTGTTTTTGGTCAACCCAAAAACTGGGAATTGGCGCCGATTCCTGCAAATCCCAAACCAGGGAAAAACCCGAATTTTTATATATATGAAAATCCACAACCAATCCACAGCATAATCGGGACGACCCGAAATAATTTTGGAAGTCCGATTTCAAATCCACAAATCACAGAACGTTCCCGGAAAAATTTCGGAAAGCTAACACATACCAAAAATCAATTCCCGAAATATTCCGGGAATCCAAAATAATTCACAGGACCTTTCCGAAAGTCCCGAAAATTACGTCATCGCTAAAACCGAATTTCCAAAAGGAATCGGGACCATTTCATCATCGACTAAGATAATAAAATGAGCGGGACAAGGGGGTTATACCTCGGATTGCTCGGCTAGAGCTCTCAGATGAATATTAAAGAAGGAAAAGAGCTCCGAAACAGCGTAGTAATCCCCAGGTCAGCGCTGAAATCAGCAGCGTTGACGAAGAGCGCCGAAAACTCAGAACTAGGGTACGACGGAGAACCAACAGGAAAAGCTCGGCCAAGGGGGCAGCGAGCTAGGGCAGCAGGCCACAGGGCTGCCGGGGCGCGCTGTTGCAGTTGCCGAGGGAAGCTCGGCGGGGAGATGGGCGACGACAGGAGCTGGACAGCTGCGCAAGGGGGCGCGCTGTCGGGCGGTCGGCGGAGGTGCGCTCGGGCGGGGCACTACCGCGAGGGGGCGGCGACTGGGCGGTACTGTCGGCGGTGGCAGACTCGGCCGCGGGGCTGTTGGGTGAGGGGGTTGGTGGAGTTGGGGTTAGGGGAAAGATGGTGAAGAGAGTGAGAGATGAGAGGGAAGTAAAGAGTGGGTTGGTCTTCTGTGAATGGGAGTGGGGAAAGTGGGTATTAGTAGAGTGAGTGTAGAGAGAGTTGTAGAATTACTCTCTGTGAGTAAAGAAGAGGAGTTGGGTTCTCTGATATATCATGAGCAAGGAGTGGGGAGAAGGTTGAGTATTAAAAGGGAAGTGGGAAGAAGTTATGTGGTGGTGGAGTTGGTTGCTGTGTGGTGAAGAGGAAAATGAGGAGAAAGAAGTGGCTGGGTTTGAAAGAGTTGGGGGGTGGGGAAAAGGTCTCCAGGGAAGGGAACGGGTCGGGTTTCGGGTGCGGGTTCGGGTAGTTCCAGGATTTAAATCCAAACCCTCAACCAAAATAATTAATTAACAACTATATTTATAAACCTGAATATTAATTTAAAAACCTAATTGGGTTCGGGTTCGAACGGGGTCCAGGCTCAGGGTCAGGTCAGCAACCAAAGATCCATATTAATTTTGAAATACATAATAATCATAACAATAGCAATAACATTATATTGATAATAATAAATTACAATAAAAACTGGGTTTCACAATCTTCCCTTCTTAGAAAATTTCGTCCTCGAAATTAAAGGCAGGGTCAGGGATTTAATCATGCAATCATGCCTGAAATCAGTTTGAACATCTTCCTTAACAGTCTTATGCCCAAGTGGGTTAACAATCCCGAAACTCATCTAATGCCATATAATCATCAATTTTATCCATTGTTTTAATTTACATTCTTCCCTCCTTTAGAAATAATACTCCATGATTACTAAATTCCCGATTCCATTCCTAAATTGCCAATCACCCTAAAAATTTTGTCTTCTAAATTTTCAATCTTGAACACATCCCATATTCATGCAATATGTATTTCTCCCAACTTGCTAATATATTCAATTTAATTCTATGATTTGATACTCCTAGTCTTTAATTCTTCAATGTCAAGCCTTGATGCCCAATATCATATCTCAAATCCTACACCACGTTTCAATATTCTGATTTGTCACGATCCATAAAGTTTTATCATTTCTTTCTCCTAGATGATCATTACTGTGATTTTAGGCAATCATGTATATATCTTCATTTTTCGGTTTGATCTCGATCTCTCTTTGAAATCATGATTTAAGCTCACATCCTTGATTTGACTAAACCTTCTCAAAAAATAAATCTTATTACATCCTTCCAACCAATCTTCAAAAAAAAAAAATCGTCATCTCAATTATTTACATTTTAAGTCCAATCTTTCTTGTTTCGATTATCCTTTATAGCTAATTCATCATGCACCTTCCTAGAGTGCATCTCTATGCCTAACTTTGACAACCTTTAACCTTCTATGTCAAATTATTCACAAGCTTTCCTCGATACTAATCACCATTGTACATTTTAACTCATATATATCCTATATATCATGCACTCTAAAAATCCAAGTTATAAAATGTTCTAGGTTCACTTCATAAGACAAAATCAGATTCGAGGCATGATTGCTAAATATAAAGATAAAAGTGTAAACATATCTAGAAAATTTAAAATATTTTGTTGATCAAAAATCATAAGTAAACATCGGGGTATGATTTAAATAATCATGACGAGTTTAAAGTTTTAAATATGAAATCAAATAAAAACAGGAAGGTCAAAGGAATACGACATCAATAATTTATTTGAGGAACAAAAGATAATATAATTTCCGAAATGAGAGACAACTTTCAATTCAAAATGGGATGAGGTATAAGGGTTTGGGACTCAGGAAAGAAGTCAACAAGTTGTATGATATTAGGATAGAGACAATGATTTGAATATCTGTGATGGGAACATAATCAGACAAAATATTTCTGAATATAGAGGCAGTTGCTAGGAATACAAATCCTTTAATCGGATCAATAGTCAGAATAATTGATGGTGCAAAAGACAACCATGGTACGAATATAGTCTGAATAATATTCGGAAACCAAATATTTGAAGTTACTTTGTCTCAAATTCATGCCTCGCCAGTGTGCACCAGACTGCAATAAATTTTTGACTCCATAACTTGAATAATTTAGTTTTACCGAGTAGTCTTCCAACTTTATCCATTTCATGGCTAAGCAAACATAGAACAAAGTCTCAATAGTATTTGGAAACCTAACGATTACCTGTCATTATTTTAACTTAAAGTTTATGCCTCGCCAGTGCACAACTAGCTGCAGTAAACTTGCAGTTTTCCATAATTCAGGTAAATGACTATCACATAAATGTGCGGAGTCATGTTAGGTTGCTAAATATTTCTCAGCTTTGTCCGTGTGAATTTCAGAGGAATTCCAAAAATTCAAACGAGTTTAAGGTTCTAAACATGATAGAAATGTAGATGACTGTTCTCCCGAGATCAAGGGATTTATCAAAATATGTGTTTAGATTCAAGAGACTGGAGCAAAAATCAAGAGGAGCATCTGTCCTCTGATTTTCTTTTCCAAAGATGAAATGATCAACCTTGATTTGAATAATTGAGTCAAATACTAGATAAGATAGTAGAATCACCACTTCGGATTAAGTAAGAAAAACCAAGGATAATATTCCCGACAAATCACTCAGGAAATACAAAGAAATTATTTTGAGAAGAATAATTTCATAACTAAGGAAAGTTGATAATTTTGAAAGAAGGTAAGTCCCATTGATTCAAGGAAATCAAATTTGAAATTGTCTAGTAACGCCAAGAAATTTAAATAGCTCTGGGACAGCTCAAAATTTCCATGACTAAAGGAAATTCAAATAATAGAATGGATTCAAAATGTGATCAATTTTCTGACCGTTCCTGCTTCATGATCATAGAAGCTTCCTAGGCCTTGATTTGATCAAGAATTTGCATAGAGAGAGTAGGGTTTTAAGATGAGTGGAGGAAGTCACATATGAAATATTCTCGGTTTTTGGAAAAACATAGGAGGGAACAATATTGAAATTGAACATAATTCCTTCAGGAGGATCATGAACTAACTAAGCTGAACCAATTCTTTTGGTAATAGATAACCCTTGAGGCTTTATGGTTCCCAAAGAATTTGGTTCGGGATTAGTTCAGAGAAGGTCAATTGAAATGAGGTCAAGGCAAATGATCAGATATGCTAGTCGTAGAAATACTTGGGGTAGACAAGTGTTAGTTAGATTTGCTAAAGGGAAATTGAAGCTCTAAATAGCGAACGAATCTGGATTCCGAATAAAAATAGAGAAGTAGGTTTGATCAACAAATTGAGGAGGTGAAAATAGGTTTGCTGAAGAAGAAGATTGAAGAGTTCCAATATTAGTCCATTAATAGCGAAAAAATAAAGATCCTAAGGGATGCTAGAATCTGATAAAAATATAGGAAGAAAACAATCTCGAAAACCAGGGGACACTAAAAGATACCAAAAATCTAGAAAATAAAATATGTAATAACATATACCATTATACAGGCGGCCTCAACTGGTTAGGGTAGCGTAAATGGGTCGGGGTGCCGGTGCAGCATGAGGACGGTCTGTCAGCTGCAAGGGAGGTGGGTCCCGGCGTGCTTGAGAAGGGTGTGATCAGTTGATGACACCTCATCTTCAGCAGGGCCGGATCTAGTAGTCTTTCCTTTGGCCATGATCTGGAAGGTTTAGGGTACATACATAAGCAAGGTATCCTACCAGTCTATAATCAAACAAAAATATTTATTTATATAATTCGGTCCTATGTCGTGACAAATCAATGTTCTAGTGTTCTAGTTGTTTCTAGGTATGTTTTCCTAAGTTGTTGTAGGACCTGCATGGGCCACCACTAAAACATGTCACGACCCGATCCCAATAATCTGGGTCTAGTCGGATCATGCCCAGCCTGCACCGTTGTTGAGACGGCGGCAGTAAGTTTTTAGTAGCAGGTAACCATACAACAACAACTATTTGTCACAACTCAACTTCGGAAATAAACTTTATTAAACTGAATTTAAATACAAATGAAACTGTTCTGAAAGGAAATACAGATTTTGAAATAAAGAACAATGCAGAAGAAAATATCTAGTAGTCGGATCATCGGCCTCAGTCCTATCGTCCTCCTGTGGGGACTATGGCAGCACAACTGGGTACAACACAGGGTCGTAATAGCTGTTGTAAACCGATCTGTATCCTCAATATCCCCTAAAAATATATCTCCAGTCAGGAGGGAGCAAAGTACAATTCATGCTAATTTTAAACAGTTAAATAAGTAATAGAATCATGCAGTTCTAAACAGTTTTAAAACAGGAACAGTTTGTTACAGTAAAAACATGATTTGAACAGGTAATAAAATATGACCGGCTTAGGTTTGTTACAGGAAGGATAAGGGGTTTTTGTTACAGTAGTGGTCATAATCATTACGCTATTCCCAGTCCCAGTAGTTACAGTACAGTACTCTCGAGAGAGTTTCGTATTTGCATCGTGGTTTAAAATTGCAGTAAAGTGATAAAGTAAATAACTGTAAACTAACATAAACTATACTTGCCTCAATGAAATGACTGGAGGGGTAGAAGACTTCGAGACGGGGAGTTAGAGTTGTCCTCGAATTCCTACATTCGAGAGATAACTCAGAGATTAGGTTTACCAGCCTTAGCTACGCTAGTTGAAATCTCTATTTGCGTCCTAGTCCAATTTTAGTTATTTAATTAACCAACACAGAAAAACACGATTAGTGCGTTGATTTAATACGAGGGAAAATGTTCATTTTAACTTTGGATTCGGGAAAACATCGTCGATGCCAGATTTTTAGGAAACTTGGTATTTTTATAAATATAAATATAAAGCTAATTTTCTTATTTAGTGAGAAAACGTGACTTTTTAACTATTATTAACTCATCAATTTTAGTGAGAAAATATTAATTAATTTATACGAAAATACTTTTTAATCATTTTAATCGTTAAATACTAAAACTCGCAAAACCAGAAAACAAAAATCTAAGCTATTACAGTCACAGACCAGCCAGCTGGGCTTATGCCCATTACAATTTATTTACATAAATTGAAATAATATAAACCGCCGTTAGTCCTAAACTGAGATATTAAAAATATAAAAGAAATAATAATAAAAATAAAGATAAATTGTAAGTCTCAGATATGGTCCGATCCTTATTTTGGCTAATTGCCTCAACGTCCGGGCGGGGCCGGTTCGTTTGCACTTAGCCGGGTCCATTGACCGATACGGTCGTCACCCAAAAATCAAATCAATAAATTCCGAAATTTATTTTAAATTCATTTTTAAATAATCAGGATTTACGGAAAAATCGGGCAGCATCTCCTCTGTTTTTGGTCAACCCAAAAACTGGAAATGGTGCCGATAATTCTGCAAATCCCAAACCAGGGAAAAACCCATTTTTATATATAAAATCCACAACCAATCCACAGCATAATCGGGACGACCCGAAATAATTTCGGAAGTCCGATTTCAAATCCACAAATCACAGAACGTTCCCGAAAAATTCCGGAAAGCTAACACTACCAAAAATCAATTTCCGAAATATTTCGAATCCAAAATAAATCACAGGACCTTTCCGAAAGTCCCGAAAATTACGTCGTCGCTAAAACCGAATCCCCAAAGGGAATCGGGGACCATTTCATCATCGACTAAGATAATAAATGAGTGGGACAAGGGGTTATACCTCGGATTGCTCGGCTAGAGCTCTCAGATGAATATTAAAGAAGGAAAAGAGCTCCGAAACAGCGTAGTAATCCCCAGGTCAGCGCTGAAATCAGCAGCGTTGACGAAGAGCGCCGAAAACTCAGAACTAGGGCACGACAGAGAACCAACAGGGAAAGCTCGGCTAAGGGGGCAGCGAGCTAGGGCAGCAGGCCACAGGCTGCCGGGCGCGCTGTTGCAGTTGCCGAGGGGAGCTCGGCGGGGAACGGGCGGCGACAGGAGCTGGACAGCCGCGCAAGGGGTGCGCTGTCGGCGGTCGGCGAGGTGCGCTCGGGCAGGCACTGCCGCGAGGGGGCGGCGACTGGCGGTGCTGTCGGCGG
>JANAVB010043976.1:0-87455 GCA_029216955.1 Iris pallida | reverse complement strand
CTCTGCTAGGACATCCTTCTCTTCCGATGAGAAGTTGGTGACGCAATCTGATGCATCCAAGCTCGGCTCTACACAACAGATGCTTGTGGTTTGCTTTGACCAACAAGCCTTCGAAGAATTGCTCTCTGAAGGGAGTACCAGCCCATCTCAGAAGCGAGCCAACCCGAAGAGGACTCGTAAGGCGTCGGTGCGCAAAACTGTTGCCCCCGACCAAGTTCTCGAAGAAGCTCCTTCTGCAGCCCAAGACGGTGACCAGAACTCTCATGCGGCTTTATTTTCGACCGCAGAGGACCCCACTGTCCCTAAATCCAGCAGAAGAAATACTATGATGCTTTTTGAGGGCACAAGGGAACTCCATACGGATAAAGAAGAGGTCACAGAGAGGACATGGGCAGTCTGTCCATGCAACAGCCAACTCCGGCCGCAGACAGATAACTCATGCGACAGCCAACTCTCGCTGCAGGAAGATGATCCAGTCGTAGCCAGCTCTAGCCGCAAGAAGATGGTCCATGCGACGACTAACCCTGCCTTCATACAGGACATCTTATGCGGCCAATCAGAAGCTGTGTGTTCGACCGCCTCTCATGCGGGCCCGATGCCATGCGGCTCACTAAGGATGCAGGATGTATCAATTTGGACTCTTTTTACTACGCGCCTTGGGCGCTAAGTCAAAAATTCTAGGACAGTGCGGGCCCAACCAGCCCAGTCAACTGTCCAAGTTGCTGACTGCTAGCGGGCCCCGTTGATTGTTACATAGGCTTCTGACGGAAAGTTGTACAGAACCACTCACGTCCAGTCCTCCGGGGCTAACGGATAGGGTGGGTCTTTAAAGTCTCCCTCTAAAGATCAAGAGCAAGTGCTTTTGCTAGCCACGGATCAGGAAGCAAATATGGTACCTAAGCACCCGTGCGCTCGGGATTCCCGAGTTCACAAGTTTGGTGCAAAGTTAGAGCAGCTTCCTACCGACTTACGTGACGTGATTACTCACAATGCGAGACGGCAGAGTCGTCATGCAATGAGTCCCTCTCGGGGCATCGTTGCACCCAAGTCATCAACAACTGCTGGCTAACAAATCAGCAGCACCTGAAGATCGGCAGTCAGTTTTCCACCGACTACAGCCAGCACCTGTCCGATAGGTGCAAATTCCAGATGATGAAGAGTTTCTTTTCGCCTCCTGTAATTCAAATCAAAAAGTTCCTCCTGGCAAGGGAGGGAAGAAGACAGGCTCTTCCAGCCCGGCCATCTCGGCCAGTATTGCAAGGAGACCCTCATCTGGGGGGTTTCCATCCACCACAGGTGGTTTCTATTTAGGCACTCGATCCAAAAAGAAGCTTCCGGCACCCGGGGGTACACCTTCAGCCTCTTTGAGAGTAGATGAAGCTGGGGGTAGCAGTCCTCTCAATATATGCGAAACCCGATGTACCAAGAATACATACAGGGGGTAGAGATCCTCCAGAACTCTGCAACAGAATCGGATTTCCCTAAAGGCCACTACCCTCGCCAAGACGATGCGGCTTCCTGCACGGGGGTAGCACCCCTTCCGAGTCAGAGGAAGATAATATTATGACATTTCCTGACGATTTCTCTATACAAGGGTACGGCACCGAGAGTACCTCTGCCACAATCCTTTCCACCTCTACCCACGTGAGGACAGTCTTTATGGCTGACGATGATCAGGAAGTACCTTCTGACCGATAATAGCTAGAAGTGCTGGAAGCCATGCTCCTGTCCTTGGTCAAGTCCATGGACGAGATCAAAGCCACCTTGCCAGCTCAACCAGCAAGGACGCCCGGACAAACAAGCTTGGGACCCGCAGTCAACGCGGACTCCAACACGACCGCCCTTCCTTTGGATGATGATCTCTTAGCACCATCAGTGCCTTCAGCTGTGGATGAAGCCAAAGAGGCAAGGATGGAAGTCCAGGAGCTTCGAGCGATGTTCAATGCTCGAGACTCCTCTCGGGATCTTAGAATACGGCAGCCATATCCTGTTGTATAGAGGGACGTACCTTTTCTACCATGGTACAAGCCGTTCTATATCGATTCTTATGATAGGAAGACGTTTTCTAGTCGGTACATGACTTAATTTGAAGTTACCACCGACCACTTGCCACACAGTGACACTATCCTCACGGATTATTCATCGGATCATTGGGGGGATCACGTTCGACTGGTACCACAACCTTCCTGACAACTGCATTCACTCTTTGACGGCTTCAAGCACATGTTCCTGGAGTGATTCTATGAAGTGAGGCATGATGTGACGATGTCATCTCTCATGGATGCCGTTCAGGGAGAGAGGGAGCTGACAAGGAACTATATCGAGCGGTTCTGCCAAACCGCAATGATATTGCCCCAGGCAATCCCGAGAGCTCCTTGATTAAAATCTGCCAGAAGAAGCTGCTTCCTGCAATTAGCCTCTGGATGGGTGACGATCAGTTCAGAGATTGGACGACCTTCATCATAAGTGCTACCAACGCAGAGGCAAAACTGAAGAAGGCTCGCCAGCTGGGATTACACATCCCAGACAGAGAAGATAAGGGCAGACGTCCTGGTTCCCCTCTAGTAACAACAACAGTGGCGCCACCACCAACCGGGGCAATAAGGGCAAACAGGCTATGGTCACTGATACGACTCAGAAGCCCGAACAAAAACAGGCGGAAGGTCCGTGGCCCAAAATCAACTACTCATTTGAAGATAGTCATGTCAAACCTGTCTTCGATATGCTCTTACAGGGGGTAGGATCCTGCTCCCGCCACCAAGGAGCGAGCCCCGAGCAGCAGAAATGGAGGACCCAAAGTTTTATCACTTCCACTGCTATGTCCATCATGCCACCCAGGACTGCTTCCAATTGAAGCGGTACATTCAGAGTCTTATCGACTCCAAAGCTCTGTCGATAGACTTTGAAGAGGTTACCATGGCAGCAAATATGGTATCTATTCAGTTCAACGACTTCCCTCCAACAAGCACTCCAGACGGGGTAACACCTGTCCCCGGGCAACGATGGAGGTTACTAATCTTCCACCCGTCCGGAGCAAGACATTGGATTGGTACCCCTCACCACATAGCGAGGAGAGATCATGTGGGTGCATCCAGACTTGGTGCCCGAAGTTACCCAGGGGTTGTCATCTCCTACCAGCAAGAAAAAGGCAGGAAGTCTAGATCTTGCCATACCATTTCCGCCGAGGCTGAGGAAGCTGCAGCCGTTGTTACCCTGTCTGGAGCACAAATCCAGCCAGTACGGGATAGTTCAACCGAAGATCCCCAGCCAACAACGTTGCGTCCCTCTGATGTTCCAAGGCCAAGCCTCCACTGGCGGATAAGTCCAAGAAAAGGGAGACCCGCTCCGACAGGCCACTCGCAATGATATACCTCAGGGACTGGAGAGACCTTACAACTTTGACATATTAGCATAATTGGCTAATATGCGGGCAAAGTTGTCGCTATACGAGCTCCTAAGGCTCTCCAAGGATCTTCGTGTCGCATTAAGCGAGGCCCTCTAGAATGCTGATGCCTACCTAGCCCAGGTCAAGCCTCCAGGGGAAGATCTGCCAGCAGATTTACAGGACGGGAGCACAGATATAATGCCCAACATCGTATTTACTCTGCAGGACATGTTGATTAAGACCAACTTGCATGATTAACCCTTGTACTACACTGGATACATAGGCGACATCAAGGTGGATCGGATGCATATCAACTCAGGCTCGTCAATAAGTATCCCAAAAAGCTTGCTCCAACTCCTGGGTATTCCTATGCACCGGCTAGCAGCAACCAATACTGCCATCAGCGGTTTTTAAATCAAGAAAAAAGCTATCCCTTAGGGAAAATCCGGTTGAAGTGTCAGATTGGTGACCTGAAGACGGAAGTTACCTGCTACGTCATAGATGCAGACACCTTCTACAACATTCTCCTGGGACATCCGTGGATACATGACTATATGACCGTGCCATCCACACTCCACCAGTGTTTCAAGTATGTCAGTAAGCTCAGTTCCGTGAAAACTAAATTCGCTGACATTGATCCCTTCAAAGGGGTTGAATCTTATTATCTTCGGAGGCTTGTCTATATGATTAATCCAGGAAACATATAACCGACGAGCTGGAAGTCATCACAGGGCCAGAAGAACCCTTGAGGATTTGTCTCCAAGCCCGCAAACCGGGCAAGGCCGTACCCGTTGTCGCAACCTTACATAAAGAGGTGCTCGGTTCCCCTGTCACACCTGCGCAGTCGGAAAAATGGTCATCCCTCTCCCGAGATCCAGCCAGGAGCAAAACCTGTTATAGGACCAACGGTGATCCGGCTGCCAAAGTCCAATCAAAGGCAATAGGAAGATACGATGCCCTCGGTAACACCGATTGTAATTCGATTGCCAAAATCTGCTCCAAGGCGACCAGAAGACACAAAATCCCTTGTCGAGCCAATTGTCATCCATCTTCCAAGACGAGCCACAGCCAAGTGTTGATCCAACACTCCTAGGCAAGTCAGTACCTCAAGCAGAACCCTTGGTGATCATGTTGCCCAAGATAGCATCCCAAATTCTAAGCTCGCAGGGGGTAGCCAAGGAGGTCATAGAACTGCCAAATATGTGGTTACACAGGCAGATAGCCCCTCTTCTGATGATGTAATCCCGGTGGATAAAATTCCTTATGTCATCAATAGTGGCTGCCGTTAGACTTTCTGAGTATGATAAGCCTAATCTAACGTATGCCATACGGCTCTGTCTAGACGTTAGCCTGCACACACAGGTGACAACCGTCCATGCCTCAAATCGACTTGCTCCCATAAAAGGTGCTTACTTCCCGGTCTTAGATAGAAGAGGATGGGATCACACAATCATTTTTAGCCGAAAAGAAGGTCTTCAATCTTTCACGCCACAAGAGTCTGACCTCGGATCCGAAGCTGGAAGACTACCGCTCTACTTGTATAGTCCTCAAGCCAAGTGTAGAAGTGTCACGCCCCACTCCCGTAGGAGCGATCGTCCTCGCTAAGGCATGATGCCGTATGAGCCTGGATTGCGCTCGTGCAAGGCGGGTTCCATAACGATCGATTACAGCGGCTGCGACGGGGTCATCGCACAGAAGTCCCAAGCAGAGACATTAAATACGCAGCAGAAATTTAGAACAAACACAAGTTATTCAAAGAAGCTTTTTATTGATATTGAAACAACGGTTACATTGGGGGCACGAGGCCAAGATTACAATCACTCAAATACACTCGTCTCACATTATAAATCGCTCAGCTCTCTCTCATCTCTCGATACATATTTGTCGATCCAGCGGAAGCTTCGGAAGGCGATGTCCATACATTATGTCCCGTATAAGTCTTCGAATCCATGCGGCCGCACGCTTCGAATCGCCAAGGAACTCCGTGCCTCGACGCATCCAAGCGAGCTCCGCGCCACGAGCTTCTACCTGTGCCTGTACATAAACACTGTATGGGTGTCAGCACTCAAATGTACTGGTGGAGTGAGCTCCTCGCCCACCCATACAAAACTGACACGTTTATTTTACTTTGTACAATACAAGCCCTTTTACGATTGTCTTTCTAGTCTTGCCTTAGGATCGATTTTAGGACCGACGCTCGGCCTATTTAGTGTCTTTAGACCATCTCCGTGCCTTGCACTAATAACGTACCCATGCTTTGCCTCTAGACTTTTCTCGTGCTTGCATTGTCAACGTACCGACTCATACTTGTCTTTCGTACCATACTCTTGGACGTAACGACTAGGTCGTGTCAAATACTTGCCCGTGCCTCAAACATCGAGGCCGTGCCTCGCAGCGTAACCTGACTTATCCAAACTCACCTTACGGCCCTTCTCGACTTAACGCGCAACGACTAACCAAATTTGTGGAACCGGTGTTGAGAACTCAAATACGACGCCATATCTCGTGCCGAAGCACGTGTCTTTACGTATAGCCGAATCGTAGGCTTTATAATGCTTTGGGTGCAACCGAGCACACATTTCACCATTCAACGCATACCGTGCTTACACTTTCTTTGTTATGACCGACACCGTGCATGCGGATTCGCCGCTTAGCACGCCAAATATCTATATGAAAGGCCACTGGCATGATAAGCCATCGCGGACATAGCTCGGGTAGGCGGCGGGTCCTTCAGCGGAGGTAGCGAGCCCCGTTGAAAGCCCCCGACTAACCACGCAATAAAAGCATGCGCTGCTATAACGTCTACCTCCTAGGATGACTGGGCCCGGTGCCCCGCCGTATAACCAGTCTAGGCAGAAATCCTTGTCGACAAGGTGTCCAATGACCACGCACCTACGAGACATCTAGACTCACGTAAATGCATGGCCTACTTGTTGGTACGACCGGAACTATACTTAGCAACTCGTGCTCTGAATCACACTTGGCATAACGTACCTCGGGACTGCGAGACTCCCAACCGAGGGACCGCCTCGAACTTCTTTACGTAGATAGGAACGCGAGACTCCCAACCGAGGGACCGTCTCGAATACTTAACGTGGATAGGAACGCGAGACTTCCAACCGAGGGACCGCCTCGAATACTCAACGTGGATAGGAACGCGAGACTCCCAACCGAGGGACCGCCTCGAAACACCTTAACGTGGATAGCAACGCGAGACTCCCAATCGAGGGACCGCCTCGAACTTCTTCGAACTCGAGGGAACGACTACTATGTAGCCTTCCAACTTAACTTGAACAAAACGTGTTTCTTAAGTGCCATGGACCGTGGCTAACTTTACATCGTGCCAACCGTGGCCCGTGCCTTTAACTGACTTACGTCCAACGCGACCCTATCACCCAAGTCATACGTTATATGATGGCACTTGAGATCGTGGGACTATTTAACTTGACAACCGCAGAAAGAGCGGGACGACACTTGGAATGACTTAGGTCGACCGGCATAACTTTGCCTAACTTACTCAAGCCTATAACTTAACCCGAGGGACGAGCCAAGGCTATGCCAAGCCTTGTGCAGTGGAAACGAACATGCTTTATCGAGCATTTACGCGGGCGACGCCTATGACTTAGGCTAACTCATCGTTTGTGTCGAATACCAACTTTTCCTTCTCCCAAGCCACGGGACGAAGGATCGAGTGTCATTTAAAAGCACGCTTAGCCGACTTCTATTGAGACCGTGGGACCATTTTCCATGTTCTAAGACATTCCGACGGGTCGGGATTATTCCTTTAGCTATTGCGTTCGTAGCTTTTATATTTGCCTACTTGTGCAAGTTGAAAACACACGAATTATTAGTGAAGGCTGAGATGAGGCAAGTTCACCGAAACTACCCCACCTGAGCGATGTCTTCGAGTCGCCGTTGTAAGCTAAGTCCGAACATCGTCAGCATTTAATTCCTCCGATTGACTTTGCGGGACGGGGCACTATATCATACACCACTCAGAACAAGTCTCGTCCTCGAGACTTTCCTGAAGGCAAACCATCCTACCATTTCTATAGCCAAGACTTAATCGTACACTCTCCGTCTACGCGTTTCTTCGATTCCGAGCCACGCTCGCGCTTATCGCTAACTTAGTCGTAAGGCACACCAACCGATTAATCGACATTTGAACTCGTTTCAAATCAATGATCGCATTACCATCAACATTTCTTCAAAACTTACGATTTCAAAATCCTCGACACTTTTCCGTTCCTCAAGTCTCACTTGATTCAACATATCACTTAGTTGGATCGTACACATAATTCAAGCGTCCCCAAAATATATGCATTTCAGCCAAGCCTCGTGATAGAGAATCCGCCATCACCACTCGAGTCGGATTGTGCACATATTCGGGCGTCCCTGATATACGTGCATGTCAGCCGAGACTCACGAGTGGTGCCTCCGTAACTCCTATCGCTTCGCGCTCGAACGTCTGCCTAACCGCTAGGCTATGTCTTTCGTCAGTACTGGAATCATAGTTCCCAAACAACGATATCAATACTGACCCCATCCTAAGGTCAAACCAAATTGATGGTACGAGATTTTCTATCCAAGCTAGTATCATCCGATTTCTAACATCGAGCATCGATTTCCTACACACATCCCAATATTCGTCGCATGGGGTACGAGTCGTTCGGTAAAGCCATCCTACGATAACTCACGTTTCGACCAATTTCACGTTATATCAATATCGTTCGTTCATCAAACCGTTTCGCATAGTCTATCTCTTCGAACACGTTCGACATAATCCCCTATCATTCATTCTCAAATCCAGCACTCTACGACATGATTCATCGCAAAACCATAATTCACATTTCATACTTCCAAAATCATCTATTCCAATTCACGTAATCGATCACAAGGTCGTCTGACCTAACAGTATGCCACGCTCCGATCTCACGCGAGTCCGATCATCCACGGTGGTTCATGAATCACCATGTAACGCTCCCGCGGATTAATCATTCTCATCGGGGCGTAACTTTTGTTTCGTGTCTAGACTCGTTCATTCTTAATGTGCGGATTGGACCGACTCAATCCTCAAGTTTCATTCATTCGTCAATCACAAGTCCTACAAATCCTCGAATTCACCTTCATCAAACCGACTAGTCGAGACAATCAAAGTTGCCGCATCCTGATTCTCCGAGTTCGATCATTCCTGCAACATGAATTATCATATCAGCGTTCACGCGGAACGATCGCCCCAAATCCGACGCAACGTATGTACGAGGCAAGAGTCGCGCTCGCGCAAGACAAGACCGTCGACGTTGTGGTTATCAACGCAACCATCAAAACACGATTTCTTTCGCCCAACATTCGTCTCAATCAAGATCCTAAGTATTGCATCCATCAGAACGATAACACTTGTACGATCGTCATTCACCGTGTCAGAGTACCCCCGAGTTATCGCATATCGATCTTTGATACGTCTCAATACCATCGACGATATGCGTAACCAGACGATCTTCCTTTGCAACGAATTTTGAGTCGTGCGAATGATGCTATCGTCCGACTGGATAATCTCCTCGAATTCACCACATCAATTTCTTCAACCCAAATTCATGTATCGTTTATTCGTCTATCTTACGTCATCGACGAACGTATTTCCTCAATTTGCATCATTCCTTGCTAACTCAAACCATCGAGCAACATCGATTTCAATCCTCAGGTCGTTTGCGTAACTTCAAATTTCAACTTTTCATGCACGCTATCTACCTGCCGTGCTAACTTTTCGTATACGATCCGTATCGATTTCCTTCAAATCGATTTACTACTCAATCATTTTCGCATTTCATACTCGTGCAATCCCCAATCTTTCGCTCGAATGATTTCCAAGACGGCCATACACCACTCGGGATTCGAGTCATCCAATCTAGACCAAATCACGTTCGCGTTATTCGCTAAGACATGTTTCGGATTCGTTCGACAAATCCCTAGCGTAATCGTTCACGTTGCATCGATACACTAAGTCGTTCGTACTATTCCTCAAAATCCAGAACAATTTTCCGTGTACGCCTAAGCGTTAGTCCAATAGCGCTTCTATCGATATACACTCTACGTGTATCCCCGTTCTTGACCGAGAGATACTTAGTATTGGTTGCGACTCGTTTGCACCAAAAGGTCGAGGTGCGCGAAAATCGGTACAACTTAGCCCAAAGGCTGTGTGCAAAACCATCCCGTTCGAACTATACTTCGGTCTCGTGTGCTCGTTCGCTATTGTTAGCGTAAGGTCGTTCAAGCACGCAATACGTTTGCTAACTTTTAGCACGTGTCTTCTATCAACTCAAGGTCGGCACCGTTCGGCCCAAAGGCCATCACCTATCGATGCGTTCGATTGAACGCTTTACGAGCTTTCGAAAATATTAGACTTATTGTACGGACATGTCGAGGGACGTTTGAGAGAGAGCGCACCAACGATATCACGTTACGGAAGCACAATTCAGAGTTTGCGGAACAACGGAGTTAAAGAATTCAATTGATAGTCCAAGGACGTAAAGCCGTGCTCTGATACCATTATGTTACGCCCCGCTCCCGTAGGAGCGATCATCCTGCTAAGGCGTGATGCCGCACGAGCCTGGATTGCGCTCGTGCAAGGCGGGTTCCATAACGGCCGATTACAGCGGCTGCGACGGGGTCATCGCACAGAAGTCCCAAGCAGAGACATTGAATAGCAGCAGAAATTTAGAACAAACACAAGTTATTCAAAGAAGCTCTTTTATTGATATTGAAACAACGGTTACATTGGGGGCACGAGGCCAAGATTACGATCACTCAAATACACTCGTCTCACATTACAAATCGCTCAGCTCTCTCTTATCTCTCGATACATATTTGTCGATCCAGCGGAAGCTTCGGAAGGCGATGTCCATACATTATGTCTTGTATAAGTCTTTGAATCCATGCGGCCGCACGCTTCGAATCGCCAAGGAACTCCGTGCCTCGACGCATCCAAGCGAGCTCCGCGCCACGAGCTTCTACCTGTGCCTGCACATAAATACTGTATGGGTGTCAGTACTCAACTGTACTGGTGGAGTGAGCTCCTCGCCCATCCATACAAAACCGACACATTTATTTTACTTTGTGCAATACAAGCCCCTTTACGATTGTCTTTCTAGTCTTGCCTTAGGATCGATTTTAGGACCGACGTTCGGCCTATTTAGTGTCTTTAGACCATCTCCGTGCCTTGCACTAATAACGTACCCATGCTTTGCCTCTAGACCTTTCTCGTGCTTGCATTGTCAACATACCGACTCATACTTGTCTTTCGTACCATACTCTTGGACATAACGACTAGGTCGTGTCAAATACTTGCCCGTGCCTCAAACATCGAGGCCGTGCCTCGCAGCGTAACCTGACTTATCCAAACTCACCTTACGGCCCTTCTCGACTTAACGCGCAACGACTAACCAAATTTGTGGAACCGGTATTGAGAACTCAAATACGACGCCATATCTCATGCCGAAGCAGTGTCTTTACGTATAGCCGAATCGTAGGCTTTATAATGCTTCGGGTGCAACCGAGCACACATTTCACTATTAACGCATACCGTGCTTACACTTCCTTTGTTATGACCGACACCATACATGCGGATTCACCGCTTAGCACGCCAAATATCTATATGAAAGGCCACTGGCATGACAAGCCATCGCAGACATAGCTCGGGTAGGCGGCGGGTCCTTCAGCGCAGGTAGCGAGCCCCGTTGAAAGCCTCCGACTACCCATGCAATAAAAGCATGCGCTGCTATAACGTCTACCTCCTAGGACGACTGGGCCCGGTGCCCCGGCGTATAACCTGTCTAGGCAGAAATCCTTGTCGATAAGGTGTCCAATGACCACGCACCTACGAGACATCTAGACTCACGTAAATGCATGGCCTACTTGTTGGTACGACCGAAACTATACTTAGCAACTCGTGCTCTGAATCACACTTGGCATAACGTACCTCGGGACCGCGAGACTCCCAACCGAGGGACCGCCTCGAACTTCTTTACGTAGATAGGAACGCGAGACTCCCAACCGAGGGACCGTCTCGAATACTTAACGTGGATAGGAACGCGAGACTCCCAACCGAGAGACTGCCTCGAATACTCAACGTGGATAGGAACGCGAGACTCCCAACCGAGGGACCGCCTCGAAACACCTTAATGTGGATAGGAATGCGAGACTCCCAACGAGGGACCGCCTCGAACTTCTTCGAACTCGAGGGAACGACTACTACGTAGCCTTCCAACTTAACTTGAACAAAACGTGTTCCTTAAGTGCCATGGACCGTGGCTAACTTTACATCGTGCCAACCGTGGCCCGTGCCTTAACGACTTACGTCCAACGCGACGCTATCACCCAAGTCATACGTTATATGACGGCACTTGAGATCGTGGGACTATTTAACTTGACAACCGCAGAAAGAGCGGGACGGCACTTGGAATGACTTAGGTCGACCGGCATAACTTTGCCTAACTTACTCAAGCCTACAACTTAACCCGAGGGACGAGCCAAGGCTATGCCAAGCCTTGCACAGTAGAAACGAACATGCTTTATCGAGCATTTACGCGGGCGACGCCTATGACTTAGGCTAACTCATCGTTTGTGTCGAATACAAACTTTTCCTTCTCCCAAGCGCGAGACGAAGGATCGAGTGTTATTTAAAAGCACGTTGAGCCGACTTCTATTGAGACCGTGGGACCATTTTCCATGTTCTAAGACATTCCGACAGGTCGGAATTATTTCTTAGCTATGTGCGTTCGTAGCTTTTATATTTGCCTACTTGTGCAAGTTGAAAACACACGAATTATTAAGTGAAGGATGAGATGAGGCAAGTTCACCGAAACTACCCCACCTGAACGATGTCTTCGAGTCGCCGTTGCAAGCTAAGTTCGAACGCCGTCAGCGTTTCAATTCCTCCGATTGACTTTGCGGGACGGGGCACTACAAGAAGTATGGAAAATAATAAAGAAGGGCATGTACGGCTCCGACAGAAGGATCCCCATGCGGCTCAGGATCACCATGTGGCTCAAAATCCCACGCGGCTCAAAGGTCCATGCGGCTCAAGGGTCCATGCGGCTCGGATAGTTCCATGCGGCCGAGAAAGAAGCTACGTGGCCTTCAACAATTCTTTTCTACATTCGGCTACATTTAATGCCCTGACGGCTTCTCTGACAAATGACAGCTACGACAGCTCTGACATAAAGATGTAATGATGGCCTTGACATGACGGCGTGTTCCTAGAAAAAAGGAGAAAATCTTCTGACAGCTGGCAAAATCCACCAAGTCCCGAGGTCACTTCATGCGGCTGCCTATCCCCATGCGGCTGCCCATCCTCATACGGCTGCCCATCCTCATGCGGCTGCCCATCCCCATGCGGCTGCCTACCATGCGGCTGTCTATCCCATGCGGCTGCCCATCTCATGCGGCTGAAAGGACCACCCATATGCGGCTCTGCCAGGACGGTCCAGTTGCGACACGTGGCGCTCTTCGCGACAATTGAGACACGTGGCACTCTTATCCTCCCTAGAATTATGGGTGCTAACAAATCCTAACAAAATCAGATTTGTTGCGATCGTCATAATTACCCAGATCAAACCAAATCAAGCAAATTGGACATGTGCCAGGCTATCACAAGTCACGAATATTCATGTTAATCAACATTTATTGCCTACAAAGATTTGATGCAATCACATTAATTGTTCAAATTATTATATTCAAGATGAACGGTCCAGATTGATAACTCTTAAGCCGCCGACTTTCAAAATGGGTAATCATTGCAAACCCTAATGATCACCCCACTCCTATAAATAGCAAGGTACTATTCCCTTGCAAAAGAGAGAGAGATAGACGTATACAGAGAGAGATACGCAGAGGAGCACATACGGAGAGAAAAAGGAGAGCATTTCTTTGTCAGAGCCAAGGCTGCGTCCGATTGTCCAAGGAATAAGCCAGAGCTGCCGTCGCTTTCCCGAGCCTCTATCGTCACCTCCCAGAATAAAAAATAAACAATTGTACTTAGATTGCTGTACCTAGGTTTTCGTCCCTAGGCTTTCTTTGTATGAGCGAGTTTGTATATGAAGTAAAAGTCCAGTCCTCCGATATAATTGTTTTGTTCTTTTATAATTAATGGCAAACACGATGGCGACTCTGCTGGGGACAAACTTCTCCATGGCTGAGAAGTTGGTGACACAATCGGATACAGCCATACTTGGCTCCACACAACAGAAGATGGTCGTCCGCTTCGACCAACAGGCGTTTGAAGAAATGCTCTCCGACAGGAGCGCTGGCCCGGTCCAGAAGCGAACCCGCACAAAGAAAGATCGCAGGGAGTGGAGGCCAAAATCATTTGCTCCTCTCCAAGCTCTGGATGGAGTACTCTTTGCTTTCTAAGACGGCGAAGACAACTCTCATGCGGCCCCACTTCAAGCCATAGAGGACTCTGCTGTCCCCAAGTCCGGCAGAGGAAAGCACTACGATGCTGGACTTGCAGGGCAAAGAGTGATTCTATGTGCTCCAGGAAGAAGCTGAACAAAGGCACTAGCCGCAGGCTGAACATTTATGTGGCCAAGATTGCCAGCCGCATGCGTGATGTCCATACGGCCGAAACTGCCAGCCGGATCCAGAATAGCCATGCGGCCAAGATTTCCAGCCGTATGGAGACGAATTATGCGGCTGAAACTTCCAGCCGCATGAAGAAAGCCCATGCCAGTCGCATGAAGACAGTTGATTCCAGCCGCATGCTGTCTGCTCCACGCGGCTCAGGCTCAGTCTTTGATCGCCTCTCCTATGGTCCTGATCTCTCATGCTCCCGAGAAAATACTTCTGAATCTCTACAGCACCACTTAGACTCTTCCTACTATGTGCCCACACGAACTAGAGTGAAGAAGTATAGGGCAGCGCGAGCTTGGCGAGCTCAGTCCGCTGTCCCGACCTCTGACCATCCGAGCGCTCCATATACTGTTATGCGGGCCTCTGATGGGAAGTTGTACAGAACCACTCGAGTCCAACCCCCGGCGGCAAGCGGACAGAATGGTTCCCAAAAGTCTCCTAAAACCCCGGGAGCAAACATGGTCGTTCCAGACCCATCTGACTTGCGTGAGATTATCCTCCACAAGCGCAAGGAAAGAGAAGAGGCCTCAATGTGCAAAGAGTCCTCCTATGGACATCACTGCACCCAAGTCATTATCAACTGCTGTTGTAACAACGCGACAGTAAGAGAAGACCGGCAGTCCGTCTTCCAAAGACTACAACAACCATGTTCAGAGGACGAGGCGCCTCCCGTCGTCTCCTGTAATTCTGCTCAAAGAATCCCCACCGATGGGAGAGGGAAAAAGATAAGCGTCTCCAGCCCGAAGATTTCAACCACTATGACTAAGAAACTGTCGTCTAAACGGTTGTCCACCACCGGAGTTTTCCAAGGTACCCGTTCAAAGACGAAATCTGCTACAGTGTAAGATTCATCATCTACACCACTGTGGGTCGCTAGAACTGGGGGTAGCATTCCACCAAACATCCACGACAACCCGATGTTCCAAGAAGACGAGCCGGGGGAAACAACTCTCCCATCAGATACAACAAGTGCCGACATCCCCGAGGACGTCCACAACTCTCAAGACGAGGCAAACTCTGAAGCTGGGGGTACTATTCCTTCTGAGTCCGAACTAGAGGAGAACATTCCCACATACCCCGATGACTTCTCGGTACATAGGTATGATTCGGAGGGCACGTCATCCACCGTCCCTTCCACTTCTACTCATGTGAGGACGACATTCATGACAAACGACGAACAAGATGGTCCCAGTGATCGCCAACGCATCGACACTCTGGAGGCCATACTGCGCACCTTGGTCAAATCTGTGGACGAGATCAAAGCGGCTCTTCCCACTCTTCAAGAAAGGGCACCTGGCCAAACAAGCTTAGCTCCCGCGGTCAATACGGACTCGAACTCAGCGGCACCAAACCCGGGCGAGAATCCTCTCAAAATATCAGCTCCTACCACGACAGACGAGGCCAGGGAAGCAAGAAAGAGGTTCAGGAGCTCCGAGCCATGTTTCACGCTCG
Organism: Iris pallida; assembly: GCA_029216955.1. Lineage (NCBI taxonomy): Eukaryota > Viridiplantae > Streptophyta > Magnoliopsida > Asparagales > Iridaceae > Iris > Iris pallida. The sequence goes on along the minus strand of JANAVB010043976.1, from coordinate 71,992 downwards.
AGAAGCCTCTCAAGACCTCAGAATACGGCAACCATACCCCGCTGCATGGAGGGACGTCCCTTTCCACCAAGATATAAGCCGTTCAACATCAATCCCTATAATGGCAAGACCTCTGTAAGTCGGTACATCACTTATTTCGAGGTCACCACCGACCATCTGCCCCATGACGATACCATCCTTACACGATTATTCATCGGGGCATTAGAAGGGGTCGCCTTCGACTGGTACTGCAACCTGCCAGACAACTGCATCCACTCCTTCGTCAGCTTCAAGCACATGTTCTTGGAGAGATTCTACGAAGTAGGATAGGACGTCACAATGTCTACCCTCATGGATGTCGTTTAAGGGAAGAAGGAGCTGACAAGAAACTATATCGAGATAACTAGGGCAAGCAGGCTATGGTGGCCGACACAGCCCAGAAGCTTGAGACAAAATCGGCAGACAAGCAATGGCCGCAAATGACCTACTCCTTCTTGGACATGCTCATACAAGGAGATAGAATTCAGCTCCCTCCACCAAGACGGGAACCTCGGCCGGCAGAAATAGAGAGCCCAAAGTACTGTCATTACCATCGCTACGTCCACCATGCTACACACGACTGCTACCAACTGAAGCGATACATCCAACATCTCATCGATTCGAAGGCTCTGGCCATTGATTTCGAAGAGGTGACCGTGGCAGCCAATATAGTGTCAGTACAGTTCGGCAGCTTCCCTCCAACAGAGACTCAAGATGGCGTGGTACCCGTCCCTCTGGCGACAATGGAGATTGCTAATTTTCTACCTCCTCGAGATCAGGCTGCTGGTCTAGTACCTCTTACTACATCGCGAGGGGAGATCATGTGGGTCCATCCGGACTTGGTATCTGAGGTGACTCAGTCCACACCTCCCTCCACCAGTAAAAAGAAGAATAGGAAAGTCAAATCATGTCACACGATCTCGATAGAGGTCGAAGAAGCAAGTACTACTGTTGTTACCCGCTCCGGCGTACAAATCTAACCTCCAGGGTAACTCGGCTGAAGATCATCAGCCGACAGCTGCGGATGCTCCAGGACCTCTGCAGCCTTCGATGAACGACAAGCCTAGGCCGAAGGAGACTCGCTTCGACAAACATCTCCGAAAATAGACACCTCATGGGTTAGAGAGGCCATACAACTTTGACATCATGGCACAATTGGCCAACACACCGGCCAAATTATCGCTATATGAGCTCCTGAGACTTTCCAAGGATGTTCGCGTCGCGCTGAGCGGGGTACTCCAGAATGCCGACGCATATCTGGCACAGTCCAATCTCACTGGGGAGAACTCGCCGACAGATCTCCAGGACAGCGCCTACACAGGGTCAATGCCAAACATCGTCTTCACTCCGCAGGATATGCTTATCAAGACTAACCTTCACGATCGCCCTCCGTATTATACTGGGTACATTGGCGATATCAAGGTCGATCAGAATTATATTGATCCGGGTCCTCCATAAGCATCATCCCGAAGAGCCTACTACATCATCTACGCATCCCAATGCATCGCCTGACGCCAACAAATACCGCCATCAGTGGCTTCAATTCGGGCAGGAGCTACCCAATCAGAAAGATTCGCCTGAAGTGTCAAATCGGCGACCTTCAGTCAGAAGTGACCTGTTATGTCATAGATACGGACACTTCCTACAATCTCCTCCTGGGGCGTCCTTGGATACACGATTACATGATAGTGCCTTCCACACGCACCAGTGCTTCAAGTACGTCGACAAGCACGGCCTTGTGAGGACAGAATTTGCCGACATCGATCCCTTTAAAGGGGTCGAATCCTACTACTCAGATTCATGCTTGTACGAGAAGTAGAAAAAGTATCTTACCGAAGGAGATACTCAAGCTCAAACTGAGGCAGCGACGGGATCAGAAGAACTCTGACAATCCTCCTCCAAGCCCGCAAGCCTGGCATAACTACGTCCCTTACAGCCACTCTGCGTAAGGATACAATTAGCCTCTCTGCACAGGAGGAACAAATGATAATCCAACTGTCAAGGTCTGGCCAAGCGCCAAGACCCATGACAGAGCCACTGACAATCAGGTTGCCTAAAGCTAACCAGTAACAAACAAGAAGCTTAATCCCTCGGTCAAGCCGATGACAATTCGTCTTCCCAGAATGAATCAGCAACCGAGCACTAAGCCAGGGACTACTAGCAAACCAATAACTCCCCGCTCAACACCGAGCACCAAACTGGGGGTAGCTAGTATGCCAACAACTCCACATTCTGCTCCACCCATGGAGCCCCTGATAATCAAGTTGCCCAAGTCATCCTCTCAGTCTGCATTTACACAGGGGGTGGCTGAAGAATATCTGAGCTGGCCAAGTATGTAGCTACTTACACCGATGTTCCATCTGCAGATGATGTAATCCCACTGGAAAAGATATCTTACTTCATCAATAAATGGCTATCTTTGAATTACCTCGAGCTTAATAAGCTCTGTACAATGTATGCTATGGAACACGGTATAGGCACTCACCTGCACACAAGTGACAAATGTCTACACCGCGAACCAACTTACTCCAGTGGAAGACGCTTACCGTATAATCGAGCGAGACGATCACCCAATCATCTCCGGCCGGAAGAATGATCCACAGCCCTTCAAGATAGAAAAAGTTGATCCCGAACCCGACGCCGGGAGATTACCCCTTTATCTGTATAGTTCCTATTCCAAGTACCTTATGCAAAAACAAGGATATAATCTGAAAACTACACCAGGCTTAAACTACGGCACCGGACGGCGGTTACCCTTACAGTCGCCAGCCCTGCTGGGAAACGACGAGATTATTACCGCAAAACCAGATGTGGGCTAGGTTATGTCACACCTGCGACGACACCGGAAAGCTCAGACGAGGAATACGACTGGCAGTCACATTCAACAGGATCACCAACTTCGATTCAGATATCAGTATCGGGGACATGCTCAGGCAAGTCTGGTCTGTTAATATGGCACTCGCCGATGCCTACGAAGAAGACGAAGACATTCCCGAACTTCTTGAACTAGAGCCATGGGTACAACAACTAGATACACAGTGGGAGAAGCGGTTCAAACAAAGAGAGCCTCCCACCAAGGATGAGGTTGTACAAGTCGATCTCGGTGATGAGTCCTCTCCGAAGCCCATCTTCGTCAGCAAGAATCTGACAGACGAATACATCGACGTGTTCGCCTGGAGCTACGAAGATATGCCAGGACTGAACCCTAAAATTACACTTCACAAGCTCAACATCCGTTCGGACACAAAACCAGTCAAGCAACAGCAACGTCGATTCCGTCCTGACGTCATGAATGCCATTGAAGCCGAGGTAAACAAACTTATAGCCAGCGGCTTCATCTGTGAGGAACAACATCCTGACTGGGTCGCCAATATAGTACCAGTCCTCAAGAAGAGTAGAAAGATTCGAATATGCATCGACTTTCGCAATCTGAATGAGGCGTGTCCTAAGGATGAGTTCCCTCTCCCTATTACAGACATCATGATCGACAACACCTACGGCTTTGAGCGTATGTCATTCAAGGATGGTTTTTCAGGGTACAACCAAATCAAGATGTTCCCTGACGACGAAAAGCAAACATCATTCCGAACACCAATTGGCACATACTGCTATACCGTCATGTCTTTCGGTTTAAAAAATGCTGGCGCCGCCTATCAAAGAGCTATGAGCATCATCTTTAAAGACCACTTGCGCAAGACAGTGGAATGCTAGGTCGACGACATCGCCGTCAAAAGCCGCTCTAAGGAAGATCATCTACATGATCTGAGGACAGTGTTCGACCTGATACGAGCACACAATTTAAAAATGAATCCCACAAAATCCTTCTTAGGCGTATCCAGCGGAAAGTTCTTGGGTTTCATCATTACCTCCCAGGGTATCCACGTAGACCCTGAGAAAACGAAGGCAATCATGGAGATGGGTCCCCCGAGAAATCTTCGTGAACTCCGAGGCCTTCAAGGGAGGCTGGCCTATATCAGGAGGTTTATCTCTAACCTCTCCGGACGATGTCATCCATTCACCCACCTCATAAAGAAAGGCATTTCATTCGTATGGGATGAAGAATGCCAGCACGCCTTCGACAACATCAAAGAATAACTGACGAACCCTCCAGTCCTGGTAGCCCCGATCGCTGGAAGACCATTCTTGCTCTATGTACGAGCGATGGAACATTCTCTCGGTGCTCTGCTTGCACAAAACAACGAGGTAGGCCACGAACAAGCCATATTTTACCTCAGCCAAATGATGATGGGGCCGGAGCATCGATACACTGCCGTAGAGAAAGAGTGCCTTGCTCTGGTTTTCGCCATTCAGAAGACACGACACTACGTCACGGGACAAACCATCTATGTCATATCAAGAGTCAACCCCCTCAGGGTCCTCATGACTAAACCAGGTGCACTCAGCTCTCGCCTCGCTACTTGGGCGATATTACTGTCCCCCTATCACATGATCTTCGTCCCGCAAAAGGCTGTTAAAGGTCAAGCTCTGGCAGACTTTTTAGCAGCTCATCTAGATTTGGAGTCAACCAAAATAGATAAAGAGATTCCAGACGAGGTCACTAATTCAAATATGGCCTCCCATGATACCATATGGCGAATGTTCTTCGATGGCGCTTCTAGAACCGGGCCCAAGGGCAACATCGTCACTGGAGTAGGAACAGTTCTGGTTTCTCCACCGGGCTCATGATCAACCGAGCTTATTCCTTCACTGAACCTTGTTTAAACAACATGGCCGAGTACAATACTTTGGTCATTGGTCTTCGTCTTGTAAAAGAGCTGGGGGTAGAACACCTCAAAGCATACGACGATTCGCAGCTAATCGTCAACCAGATCCGGAGCTCATACGAAGTTCGCCATGAGGACATGATCCCCTACACCAAATAGCGATCAACATCATCTCGTCCCTGGAGGGGTTCTTCATCGAACACGTTCCCAGGCTCCAGAACATTAAAGTCGATGCCCTAGCAGGCCTGGCTGCTTCCCTAGCTGTACCGAATCATGCTCATCATCTGGTTCACATCATAGGTCGTGAGTTGGTCTGTCCCAGGAACAACGTTCAATTAGTGGCGAGTTGTTCCACTCAGACGGTCGACGAAGCACCAGACTGGAGACAACCATTCATAGACTTTGTAGTCTATGACATCCTGCCCGAGAACCCAAAGGAAGCTACTTCTATCAGAAGGCATTCCCTCAGATTCTTCTACGATACAGAGATAAAGATGCTGTATCGCCGATCCTACGATGGATTACTGCTTCGGTGTCTATCAAATACAGAGGCCAAAGAAGCCGTACGCGAAGCTTATGATGGTGTCGTGAGCCCATCAGCCCGACCCAAAATTGTAAGATCGTCTTCGCCGAATGGGCTACTACTGGCCTACAATGGTAGCAGATGCGATAGACTATGCAAGAAAGTGTAAAGCCTGCCAAATCCATGCGGACTTCATCCACCAGCCATCCGAATTCTTACATCCAACAGTGGCGTCCTGGCCATTCGAAGCATGGGGAATGGATATCATCGGTCCAATCGCTCTACCTTCTTTCCGAGGACATCGCTTCATACTCGCAATCACAGATTACTTCTCCAAATGGGCGAAAGCTGTTCGCTCGCAGAAGTAAAGACTTCAAACGTGATCAGCTTCCTCAACCATCACGTCATCTATCGCTTTGGACTGCCCCGAAGGATCATCCACGATAATGGTCCGCAGTTTACAAGCCACGCCTTCTATCGATTCTGCGACAAATACCGAATTCAGAATGTTGCTTCATCGCCATACAATCCGACAGTGAATGGGTTGGCAGAAGCATTCAACAAAACATCATCAAGTTGCTCAAGAAGTTCGTGTCTTCCAACAAATGCGACTGGAATGAGAAGCTTGGTGAATGCTTATGGGCGTACTGTACTACAGTTCGAATAGCCACCGGAAACACCATTTTTCTTAGGGTACGAGAGTGAGACAGTCCTCCCATTGGAGACTCAAATCCCCTCGCTCCGCGTTGCTCTCACTTACCAATTGACGGGGTGATAACTACCGTCGCCGCCTACAAGAGCTGGAGGCCTTAGACGAAAAGCGCCTACTGGCTCAGCAGCGAATCGAGCTATACCAAGCACGCATCTCCGGAGCCTTCAATAAGAAGGTTAAAGTTAGAACATTCCAAGTGGAAGATCTCGTTCTGACAGTTCGGAGGCCGGTGGTTATGACTCACAAAACCGCTGGCAAATGCCAGCCAAAATGGGAAGGCCCATTTATCATTGAAGTTGTATTCTCCAACGGAGCTTACCGCCTCGCAAAACAAAACGGAGACTTGCTCATGTTGCCCGTCAACGGCAAGTTCCTGAAGAAGTATTATGTCTAAACGGCATTCTCCAGATCCCAAAGTGTTGAGTTATGTACCCTCCGGTACCGCTGAACCCACATCTTCTTTAAAATATCCTAAAATGCCGAGTTATGTACCCTCCGATACCGCTGAACTTACATTCTGGCTCCATATATCCCAGAGTATTGAGTTATGTACCCGTAGGTACCGATGAACTCATATTCTGACTCTATAAATCCCAGAGTGTTGAGTTTTATACCCTCTGGTACCTCTGAACTTACACTTTGACTCCAAATTCTTGGATTATCGAGTTATGTACCCGCAGGTGCCTCTGAACTTACATTCCGGTCACTCTTTTAGGTGGTAAGTCATGTATGATCATACCTCTGAATTTGTTCTTCTGAAAGAGCTCCTCCCCCATGATCCACTACCCGCACTCCCAGTGCACAAAAAGGGTAACAGATCCACAAATTTCCAAAATGACCACGTCGATGTTACCTCTGAGTTGTTTCACTTTCGCCAAAAATAAATCACCCCTTTACGTAGAACTTCGACATCATTACCTCTGAGTCGTTCTATGTACCCCTTCATGGAGCCCACTCCTACCACGTCCTCATTACCTCTGAGTAGGAAGGCTCCATCGAAGAAACCCTCATGCTTGCCATGTCCTCATTACCTCTGAATAAGTATGCTGGTTCCCTTTCGACTTATTATCCGTACCCAAAACCGGAGTACGCCAAGGATAATAGGTCCACAAATGTCCTCTGTTGACCACAAATATCCTCCGCTGAGTCCACTCCTGCCACGTCCTCATTGCCGCTGAGTAGGAGGATTCCGCGGTGGAAAAAACCCTCATGCTTGCCACGTCCTCATTGCCTCTGAGTAAGTATGTTGGTTATATCCCGTCCTATTATCCGTATCCTAAGCCAGGGTACGCCAAGGATAATAGGCCCACAAATGTCCTCTGCTAAATTTTTTAGTACGGGCCCATCATTTCTCATCATGCCTCGGGAGCCCAGCTGCTCCATGGCTTTCTCCGATACCAGAAACATCCATGGCCACCTTTCAGTGAAATCGTTCAAGGTATCCCCATCAAACTTGTTATCCATACCTAAAACCCAGGTATGCCAAGGGTAACCGGTCCACAAACAGTCCCCCAGCAGGGCAAACACCACCACAACACCATAAACACAATAAGCAATACAAATGAAGGGTAATAAAATATACTCTTTTATTTGGAAGCCAAAAAATACTACATGTTCTGGGACTACGTCCTTCTCAAAAAAAGGGTAGAAAAAGAACAGAAAAAAAGAAGGAAAAAAGCCATCTATGGTTCGGCGGTACATAGTTCCAAGAGACGGTTCTTCACCAAGACGGTCCCCCGTTCAAGTCGCTGCTTAGCTCGACGCTCGGCCTCCTGGGACAACCGCTCCGCATCATCCAAGTACATGTGTGCCCGCCAGCCATCCTCCAGCTTCTACAGGACGAGCTCCAGGCCAGCAGAAGCTCGATTAACTCTGTCAGCCTCCTGGATAATCAGCCCTTTTTCGGTACGGGCAGCTTCGAGCTGAGACTCCAGGAGAGCTAACTTCCTCAGAAGATCAAAGATCTGCTCCCGCGTGTCAATGACCCCCGGGAGGCAGTCGCTTCTCGAGCCGTAATATCTTCGCTCTCGTGGCTCAACTGATCATATAGCTGAGACAGATCGCGGAGGTCCTTCAGTATGACCGGCTTGGCCTTATCCCGAGAGCCCTTATCTTCTCTACGACAGTTAGGAGGAAACCATGCTCTTGATCTATAGCAGCAGACAGATCAGCTTGCCGTAGCACCTGAAGCTGGGCCACCAGCGGATCAGCCTCCAGCAATTTTGCCTCCAGAAGCGCAGCTATCCTCGCCCCACCGGGAAGAGTCTTAAGAATATCAACGTGACCCCGGGCGCATTGCCGGGCCAAGGCAAAAGGGGTCCCCCGTTCCACAGCAGTCGCGACCCCTCTCTTCAAGTGGCGATAGAAGCTGTCAACTACGTCCTGTGACGCTTCGTCCAGAACCTCCGTAGTGGATGACGTCAAAGGAAGTGTGGCTGGCAGTGTCGAAGGAGGCACGCTAGAACTTGCCACCAGAGAGATAAATTCGAGTGGAAAGATGCACGGATAGCAGCTAACTCCTCTTCCGCCACCCGAAGAGTCTGGACACTCGGCAAAGCAGAAAGGTCGACTCTCAGAGCCGTCTGAGCTGAAGAGGACGCAAGGACCATTGTCCCCTGCCCCGGCTGTGCCACCACCTGACGTCCCAAACTCGAGCCTGCGGGAGGTCCTTCAATATGAGCCGGAAGAGGAGGGGTTACGCTCCTCTCCGCCAGTTCCCCTTGGCCAGAGCCCGCCCTGACAGTGTCCGTCATCGACACTGGAGAGGCAGGACCTGTATGTCCAGGACGACCATCAATCAGTCTAACCTGAAGGATGTGATGATATAGCAGATAGGCCTCCTCACAAGTTAAGATTTGGCTTATCTTACCAGAAGAGGAGCATGGAGGCTGCGGATCGCTCACAGCCGCCGTAATCTTCTCACCAGCAACCTCCGAGTCGAATTCAGCTGGTTCTTCTGCCCCAGCCACCCCGGAAAGGATCCAACTGGTTCAACGTCACCTCGCTAAAATTCAACTGTCTCAGGGACAGGTGCAGCAGAACCCCCATCACCATGGGTTGAGTCTTCAGCAAGGTAGGACTCCTCGGCCGCCTCCGAGAGAGCCCCGGCAGAAATAATCCCGGCACACATGTCATTGATCAAAGTGTTCAGGACCGGATCGACTTCAGAAACAGTGGCCGGTTCTCGAGATTCCTCTTCTTCTGACGCCTACGAGAGGAAAGAAAAATGATTAAGGTCAAAGTTCAAGAGAAAGGAAGAACTGAATAAAGATGGTAGTAACTCGATTTACCTCCGAAGCGATGTCGACGTCCTTGCTTCTCTCATTTATAGTTAGCTTGCGACGTCTGGTCGTAGCTCATTTTGGGAGTAAGGAATACCGCCAATAGGGGAGATTTGCCTTCTACATTTCCGTACAAGACCAGGTGCAACAGGCGGCTGATCCACCACCATCTCATTTGGCACGACAGGTGGCTGATCCGCCACCATCTCATCTGACATAACAGGCGACTGATCTGCCCCAACATCTTCCACCGGAAGGGAAGAGTTATCTGCATCATGCTCATCATCCACTTCGTCTGCAGTAGTGGACTCTGAGTCCGGCACAGGAACCGCGTTCGCCTTCTGTTTCCTCGTTTTTGACCCTGGGGGCTTCTCCGCCAGACCAGTACCCGCGATGAAACTGATCCTCGTGTCAAAATTAATAGGAGGCTTATTCAACGTTACATGGTATAGGGCCACCATATACAGAATTTCTACTGGCTGTATCGTCATTAGGGACAGAGAAGGTGGTTCGACTATGAACCGCGTCATAATAATGCCACACCCGGATACCGTCTAGGACGCTACCTTCAAAGCCCAGACAGGGGCTGGGACTGTCAAAAGATAGCTGGCTGTACCCGAACTGGCGGGAGAACCTGCTAGACAAATAGGGCTTCAGGTAAACGTTGTTGCGGTGACAATATACTAAATATGCTGGACGGATATTGCATAGCCAACAGAGTAGTCTCTCGGGCAAGAGAAGAGGAGGTTCGGTACCATCAACATAACCTCTCCTCACGTCTTCAGCGGTAAAAGGAGGAACAGACACAAAAAGTCGTATCCGTCCACTCTCGCCAGCGCCCTTCGACAAGCTGGCATGGTGTTGTACTCCCAGGGGCTGATGACAGAATCGGAAAATGAAGGCATCATCAGCCGTGACACCATCCTCTGGGCCAGGCCTCATCAAAGACCGGCAGTGCATTAACAGCCACCCCATTAGATAATGGTATGGCAGCTCTACGCGCTCAAAATTTATCGCCGTATCACGGGCGATAACCTTAGACAAAAAGACGTAAAGGCCGTGGTGTATGCTGCACACCATAGCTGGAAGAAGGGCCAGCCTGACCCCAAAAACGAGTTTTACAGCAGGTAGGATGAAATGGCGACTAAGCATCTCGATGGAGCCCGCCCCTCCTAAGACTACGCAGTTCCGTAGCCATACCATAAGAAATCCTGCAAGAATCGCCTTCTCCGACAGCTGCTGAGTACAATGATAAAAATAACTAAAGGTGTCGGATCGACCCCCAAATGTGTTGCTCGTAGACCCCGATCTCTTGGCGGTCGACACTAGGGTTTGCACCTCTTCCTGGGTTAGAGAATCTCGAAAAGAAACCCGCCTGAAGCGCCCAGCGTGAAAAGGTATGAAACCCAAGTCGTGGTGTGAGGAATCGTCCCTTCTGAGCTACCATCCTTCTTGATGGCCGTTTGGTGGCAAGTACTCTGGTGACATATCAGTTCCCGATATACGGCAACAAAACCCGAGAACTTCTGATCTAAACCCTCGAGCTCTTCACTCATAGGGGTGTATACTTCAAAGACTTCTGTGCCCCAGGGCAGCTTAGAGACAACGTGCATCTCGTAAAAAGAAAGCCCTAACTCTCCGGCAGGCACGAAGAAAGTTCCCGTCCGTCGGTTGTACATCTCCAAGAGGGCCATGAACAACGGCTTATTCATGGGTAAGCCGTGACTGGTACCCCGAATGGCGTAGTAGAGGCCGATCTCACACAGGGTAACCTCGTACTTCCATCAAAATCTACGAAGTCAAATTGGCCCACGTAGGGATAGGGTTTACCCAGTTCGGCAGTGCCAACCAGCCGACATGATATGACCCCTTCTGCGCAAGCTGGTTTATGAAGGTGTCAGCTTGAGAGAAAGTGAAGTTGGGGTCCGATGTATTTATGAAGGAATCCGGGGCCAGTCCCGTCATGCACCGACTGGTCGGTTCCTTTCCCGCATACGCAGACCTTAACTGTCCGTTGTAATGAATATCCCCCACAAAGATCCCTGACCTGTTTGGAGTCAGGGACTCCACCATCCTCTCCTCCAGTGGTAACATGTTGAACCATGATAGGGGAAAATGGCGCTCCATCGGAGGGATGTGGATCTCCACCCCATCAAAAGTAAAATCCCAACTCTCGGATACCTCAAGCACTCGTGTATTCTTTATAGACAAAGCATCCCCAAAGAGGAACATCGACTTCAGATATTTTCCATCCAATCGCCCTGAGTTCATCATGGCGCAGAGAAAGTAGAAAGGCTGTTTCTTGATGGCAGTCAACCTCTCCGAAGGATCTTTCGGAAGCGCTTCGTCATATGCTCGACTATATGGTCATACCGGTAGCCCATGGCAAATTAGGCCGGACCCACCAGAAGTTCCCCCGCTGTATTAACTGGCAGATTCACTGAAAACCGACAAAAGAAAAAAGTTAAAAGGGGGGCTTTGGCCTATGCGGACCAGCCTACAAAGAACTTATGTGGTTCTATTGTTGAACATGAGCTTATGTGGCATTAATTAGTGTAAGCTTATGCGACTCTGTTTCGCGTACGCTTATGCAATTATGCTTAACAAGGCATCATGCGGCTCAAATCAGAAGAGCGTTATGCGGCTCAAATCAGAAGAGCGTTATGCGGCTCAATTTAGAGGCAGCTTATGCGGTTCGGTTTTCGTACAGCCCTATACGGATGAATCTAAGGGGGGCTCCATACGGTTTGGTTCAAAAGAGTCTATGCGGCTCTGATCGACAGATCATTATGCGGTTCAGTTTACGAAGTGTTCATGCGGCCCACTAAGATAACTCCCATGTGGCTCGGACATGGAGTATACCCTCATGCGGCTCGGCTATGGGACATTTATGCGGCCCATACAATTTGAACAGTTTTGCATTAAAGGCTTGTAGCATAAAGCATGCAACAGAGCCGACTTTGTTAGGGTTTCGAAGCATATGACTTTCCCGAATCCTTACCCTTAACGGCAGGATGAACGTCGAAATGAGCTGTGGGTGCCGCAGCCGACGTCGAGGCCACGCCCTTACCCTTCGTCGCAGCCTTCGATGCAACCTTGGAGGACTTGGGAGCCATTGCTGATGATCAGAGAAGGAGGATGAAGACAAGAAAGCTAGGGCTAGAGCAAAATGTAAAGAAGTCTTTTTTCTCAAACACAGCTGCTATTTATAGGCGGAGCCTATAGACCGACTCATCGATCCATGTGCTGTGTAACCGACTCTTCGGTTATCAAGGCCACCCGCCTATTCAAGGCTAAACTCTTAGGATCCTGCCCCAAAAAGCGGCTTCAAAACTGACAGCAAATGAATGGCAATCAATGCAAAGATTTACACACGTGGCATGAAGACGTGGCAAGAAGCCTATGCGGCCAGATAGTCTATGCGACCAGCCAGCCCATGCGGCTAGAAAGCCCATGCGGCGCAGATAGCCATGCGGCTGAGGAGGTCATGCGGCTGAGACACATATGCGGCCAGAATATCCTATGCGGCCCGAAGACTTTTTACATGGCCAGGCTTCTTATTCAATGTATTTCAATTTTGCAAATTGAAAACTTTGAAGGGGGTCTTGTAGAAGCATGGAAAAGAATAAAGAAGGGTCTGTGCGGCTCCGACAGAAGGATCCCCATGCGGCTCAGGATCCCCATGCGGCTCAAAATCTACATATGGCTCAAAGATCCATGCGGCTCAAGGGTCCATGCGGCTCGGATAGTTTCATGCGGCCCAGAAAGAAGCCACGTGGCCTTCAACAATTCTTTTCTACATTCGGCTGCATTTAATGCCCTGACGGCTGCTCTGACAAATGACAGCTATGGCAGCTCTGACATAAAGATGTAATGATAGCCCTGACATGACGGCGTGTTCCTAGGGAAAAGGAAAAAATCTTCTGACAGCTGGCAAAATCCACCAAGTCCCGCGGTCACTTCATGCGGCTGCCTATCCCCATGCGGTTGTCCATCCCCATGCGGCTGCCCATCCCCATGCGGCTGCCCATCCTCATGCGGCTGCCCAACCCCATGCGGCTGCCCATCCCCATGCGGCTGCTCATCCTCATGCGGCTGCATGTTTTATGCGGCTGAGAGGACCACCCATATACGGCTCTGCCAGGATGGTCCAGTTGCGACACGTGGCGCTCTTCACGACAATTAAGACACATGGCACTCTTATCCTCCCTGGAATTATGGGTGCTAACAAATCCTAACAAAATCAGATTTGTTGCGATCGTCATAATTACCCAGATCAAACCAAATCAAGCAAATTGGACACGTGCCAGGCTATCAGAAGTCACGAATATTCATGGCAATCAACATTTATTGCCTACAGAGATTTGATGCAATCACATTAATTGCTCAAATTTATTATATTCAAGATGAACGGTCCAGATTGATAACTCTTAAGCCGCCGACTTTTCAAAATGGGTAATCATTGTAAGCCCTAATGATCACCCCACTCCTATAAATAACAAGATGCTATTCCCTTGCAAAAGAGAGAGAGACAGACGCATACAGAGAGAGATACGCAGAGGAGCACATACGGAGAGAAAAAAGAGAGCATTTCTTCGTCAGAGCCAAGGCTGCGTCCGATCGTCCAAGGAGTAAGGCAGAGCTGCCGTCGCTTTCCCGAGCCTCTATCGTCACCCCCCAAAAATCAAAAATAAACAATTGTACTTAGATTGTTGTACCTAGGTTTTCGTCCCAAGTCTTTCTTTGTATGAGCGAGTTTGTATTGTGAAGTAAAAGTCTAGTCCACCGATATAATTGTTCTGTTCTTTTATAATCAATGGCAAACACCAAGTACTTCATACAAAAGCAGGGGTACGACATGGAGGCTACCCTCGGTCTAAATTATGGCAGTGGTCGACGATTGCCTCTACAGCTGCCGGTACCGACAGGAAAACCTCAGGATCATTATCACAAATCCAGACGTGGCCTCGGGTATGTTACTCCACCAACGATGCCCGAAAGTTCTGACGAAGAATGCGAGTGGCACTCCCATTCGTCCGAGTCACCCATTTATGACTCCGATAGCAGTATTGGAGATATATTCAGACAGACATTATCTACCAATATGACATCTACTGATATCGAAGAAGAAGACGAAGACCTACTTGAACCTCTTGAGTTGGAGCCGTGGGTCCAGCAACTAGATGTACAATAGGAGAAACGCTTTAAACTTCGTGATCCTTCCACTGAAGATGAGGTTATGCAAGTTGACCTCGGCGATGAATCCTCTCTAAAGCCAATCTTCCTCAGTAAAAGTCTGACAGACGACGAGCGGGAGTCGTTATTACAACTCGTCAGAGAATACATCGACGTCTTTGCTTGGAGCTATGAAGACATGCCAGGGCTAAACCCCAAGATTGTACTCCATAAGCTCAACATTTATCCGGACGCAAAACCAGTCAAGCAACAGTAGCGGCAATTTCGTCCAGACATCATGAATTCCATAGAGGCAGAAGTAAACAAGCTTATAGCTAGCGGTTTCATCCGTGAAGAGCAGTACCCAGACTGGATAGCCAACGTAGTGCCAGTCATCAAGAAAAATAGGAAAATCCGAATCTGCATCAATTTTCGTAATCTGAATACGGCATGCCCTCAGGATGAATTCCCTCTTCCGATCACTGATATAATGATCGATAATACGTGTGGATTCGAGCACATGTCCTTCATGGATGGCTTTTCAGGAAACAATCAAATCAAGATGGCTCCTGATGATGAGAAGCATACATCATTCTGAACGTCGATCGACGTATATTGTTATACGGTCAGGCCCTTTGGCCCAAAGAACGTCGGTACAACATATCAACGGGTTATGAGTGTCATCTTCAGAGATCATTTATGCAAGACGGTAGAGTGTAACGTAGACGACATCGCCGTCAAGAGCCGCTCCAAAAATGATCATTTACATGACTTGAGAACAGTGTTCGACCTTATGCGGACACACAACCTGAAGATGAATCCTACCAAGTCTTTTCTTGGGGTGTCCAGCGGAAAGTTCTTGGGCTTTGTCATTACTTCTCGGGGTATTCACTTAGATCCCGACAAAACAAAAGCAATCCTGGAGATGAATCCACCAAAGAACCTCCGCGAACTTCGCGGCCTTCAGGGAAGACTAGACTATATCAGGAGGTTTATATCTAACCTCTCAGGGCGATGCCAACCCTTCACTCAATTCATGAGGAAAGGTGTCTCTTTTGTATGGAACAAGGAATGTCAGCGTGCCTTTGATGATATTAAGGAGTACCTGATGAATCTGCCAGTTCTAGTAGCTCCGGTTGCCGAAAAAACCCTTCCTACTATATGTACGGGCGATGGAACACTCCCTCGGTGCTCTGCTAGCACAGAATAATGATGTGGGACATGAACAAGCCATTTATTATCTCAGCCGAATGATGGTGGGACCGGAACATAGGTACACTACCGTGGAGAAGGAGTACCTTGCCCTAGTATTCGCCATTCAGAAAACACGATATTATGTGACCGGACAGACCATCCATGTTGTTTCACGAGTTAATCCCCTCAGGGTTCTCATGACCAAGCCAGGCGCACTCAGTTCTTGTCTAGCCACCTGGGCGATACTATTATCCCCTTACAATATGGTTTTTGTTCCACAGAAGGCTATCAAAGGTCAAGCCCTGGCTGACTTCCTAGCAGCCCATCCAGGCTCAGAAATAGCCAAAATTTATGAAAAAATTTCTGATGAAGTCGTAGCCTCGAATATGACTTCGCACGATGCCATTTAGCGAATGTTCTTCGACGGTGCTTCAAGAACGGGGCCACAAGGTGATATCGTCGCTGGGGTCGGGTGGTATTAATTTCTCCCTCCGGACTAGTAGTCAATCGGGCGTATTCTCTTACAGAACCCTGTTCGAACAACGTAGCCGAATATAACGCTCTAGTCATTGGGCTCCAACTCGCAAAAGAAGTGGGGATCAGATACCTGGAAGCTTATGGTGACTCGCAGTTGGTTGTTAACCAGATCCAAGGTTTATACGAGGTTCGTAACCTGATTCCCTATTATCAGACAGCAGTGGCCATCATTACAACCTTGGAGGGGTTCTTTATAGAGTACGTTCCTAGGCTTTAAAATATCGAAGCCGATGCCCTGGCTGGTCTCGCCGCTTCCTTGGGACTTCCAAATAATGCTCATCATCTAGTCGATATAATAGGCCATGAACTGGTCTGCCCCAGGAACAATCTTCAACTGGGTATGAGTTACTCCAGCCAGATAGCCAACGACATACAAGACTGGAGATGCCTGCACATCGACTTTGCGGTCTATGGAATTCTGCCAGAGAATGTAAAGGAAGCTACCTCAATCAGAAGGCGTTCCCTCAGATTCTTCTACGATACGGAGATGAAAATATTATATCGGCGATCCTACGTTGGGCTACTAGTAAGATGCTTGTCAAATGCAGAAGCCAAAGAAGCCCTACGTGAAGCTTATGACGGTACTTGTAGGGCTCACCAACCTGGCCCAAAATTACAAGATTGTCTTCGCCGGATGTGTTATTACTGGTCCACAATGGTTACAGATGCAGTTGATTATGCAAAAAAATGCAAGACTTGCCAGATCCATACAGATTTCATACATCTGCCATCTGAATTCTTGTATCCGACAGTGGCCTCTTGGCCATTCGAAGTATAGGGAATGGACATCATTGGGCCAATCACCCTGCCATCATCTAGAGGGCATCGGTTCATACTTGCAATTACCGATTACTTATCCAAGTGGGCGAAAGCTGTTCCGTTGGCAGAGGTCAAGACATCGAACGTGATTAGCTTCATAAAACATTACGTCATCTACCGTTTTGGACTTCCCCGGAGGATTATTCACAATAATGGTTCGCAGTTCGCAAGCCACGCTTTCTATCGATTTTGTGATAAGAATCAAATTCAGAACATGGCCTCGACAACATACAACCCCTCGGCCAACGGTCTGGCTGAAGCCTTCAACAAAACCATAATCAAGCTCCTCAAAAAGTTTGTGTCAGTAAACAAACGCGACTGGAATGAAAAGCTTGGTGAGTGATTATGGGCATATCGGACGACAATTCGGACGGCTACAGGAAATACACCGTTCTCTTTGGTTTACGGGAGCGAGGCAGTCCTCCTATTGGAGACTTAAATTCTCTCGCTTCGAGTGGCCCTTACTTACCGGTTAATAGCGGATGATAACTACCGCCGACGTTTACAAGAGTTGGAAGCATTAGATGAGAAGCGTTTACAAGCTCAACAAAGCATAGAGCTCTACCAAGCACGCATCTCTCGGGCTTTCAACAAGAAAGTCAAACAGAGAATATTCCAAGTCGGTGATCTTGTCTTGGCCATTCGCAGACCAATGGTAATGACTCACAAGACCCCCGGCAAATTCCAGCCTAAATGGGAGGGTCCGTTTATCATCGAGGCCGTATTCTCCAATGGCGCGTACCGTCTCGCAAAACAAAATAGAGATTGCTCATGATGCCCATCAACGGCAAGTTCCTCAAGAAATATTATGTCTAAATGACAGTTTCCATCTCTCAGATTGTGAGTTATGTACCCTCTGGTATCGCTGAACTCACACTCCGACTTCAAATCTCCAAGATTGTTGAGTTATATACCCTCAGGTACCACTGAACTTATTCTCTGACTACTCCGAATGAATTTATATCTCTTCTCTTGGTCGTATCTATGAATCACCTGGTCATAGCTTTTCTATCGCTAAGAATTTCCCTCAAAATCTATTACCCGCACCCCCGGTGCGGAGAAGGGTAGTAGGTCCATAAAACTTGTCCTGATCTATTACTCGCACCATCAGTGCACAAAAAGGGTAATAAGTCCACAAAATTCCCCCGACAAGGAAAACAACCACGTCCATATTACCTCTGAGTTGTTTTTCCATCTATCACAAACAAATCATCCAATACATAGAACTTCCACGTTGATAGCACCTCTGAGTTGTTTTGTGTACCCCTATCATGCCTACCCTTAACATGTCCTCATTACCTCCGAGTAGGAAGGCTTTGTTTTGACCCATATTTACCATGTCCTCATTACCTCTGAGTAAATATGTTGGTTTCCTCTCCACTTATTATCAGTACTCGCATCGCCAGTACACAAAAATGGTGATAAGTCCACAAAAATTATCTTAATCTATTACTCGCACCATCGCTGTACCAAAAAGTAGTAGGTCCACAAAATATCATTCAACTCTATTTGTTCGCATTTCCAGATGCACAAAAGGGCAATAGGTCTACAAAAATCCCCCAGTGGGATGTCTTTTACAAATGTTGTATTAGGCCCTCTAGTACAAGCACCAAAAAATACTACAAATAAAATGGGGTGAGCATATGATGTTTATTCAAAATCAGTTACATTCACAGGACTACATCTCTAGTCAAGGATTGCAAAAGAAGCAAAACGAAAGCTACAGCTATAGGCAGACGGAAATATAAAGGCGGATACGAACGTCTAGTACATGTAGCCCACGGATCCCTACAGTTAAGGATCATAGCCGTGCTGAGGCATATACCATTTCCCTAGCCATTTCGTATACGAAAGATCTATTTGACCAGAGACTTCGGCGGGGCAAAAGGGTCAGAACCCCCAATATTACTGCCCTCAGACTTGGACTCCTCCTTGAGAGCAATCTCCTCCCCGATGGACGCCGGCTCTTCTTTCACCTCAACGTTAACAAATGGTGACTCTTGTTTGATGGAAGGGGGCAGCACCTCTTCCTCCACAATGGTCTCAAACTTTGACACGGACGCTACAAAAATCAAAAAAAAAATAGTCATATAACAACAAGGAACTCTGTTATGCGGCCTAGCCAGCTATGCGGCCCAGCCAAAGCAGAACTCATACAGCCCAAAGTCGTGAGGCCGACTTCATGAAGTAATCATGCAGCTTACGGCTCAGTCACAAAAACTCATGCGGCCCAATACTCGTACGGATCAATCACGAGGCAATCATGCAGCCCAACCTTATAGTATTCATGCGGCTCGATCATAAATTGCTCATGCGGCACCTATGCGGCTCGGTCATGAGATATTCATACAGATCAATCTGGAGGCACTTGTGCAGTTCAAGTTTAAAATGAACAACAGTCATGCAGTTCAGTCCATACAGTACTATCATTCATAACACATGTGGTCCAAATGAGATAGGGAGTGCATCGACCAAGCTTAAAGTAGGGGCAGTATATGACAGGCCCTAGCATGAAAATATGTGCTATTTCAGTCATCATCAGCTCACCATCCTTACTCTTGAGAGGAAGTTGCACGTCAGAATGAATGGAAGGAGCGTCTGCCGCTCTTGATGGAGAAGCAAGTCTCTTCCCTTTGGTCGCCGCACCAATCGACTTAGAAGCTTTTGGAGCCATAGCAGAAAGTATGATGAAGTCGAAGGAGGAGAAGGTGAAAGAGGAAAATCTCTCTCTGAATAACTCCTATTTATAGAGTTGCTGAAAAGAGACTATTCGATTCTCGAGATCATTAAGGATAGGGACGACGTTTGGGGACTTTATCCTTAATAACTGTCGAGCGTCTCTTCGGTTTTCGAGATCATTAAAGATAAAGTCGAAGTTTGGGAACTTTATTCCCAGTAACCATCAGCTTCATCTTGAAAATAGATCCACAACCGAATCAAAAAAGTTAAATGTAGCAGTGACAGCTGGCAGACTCTCTACGGTTCGAAGCGTCCCTGCGACTCAAGATTTGTTCTGCGACTCAGGATCTCCCTACGGTTCAATATTTCTCTGTGACTCAAGATCTCTCTGCAGTTCGAAAAAACTTCCTGCAACTTGAAGACTCCCTATGGCTTAACATATTTTTATGCTTCTTATTCAAAGTATTCCAAATTTTCAATTTGAAAACTTTGAAGGGAGTCTTGTAGAAGCATGAAAAATAGGATTCATAGGTACTTTGGGCCAAACAGGTCCGCATGAAGGAAAGCCGCATGACTGTTCAAAAACATATACGGCCCGTCGACAAACAGCTGTAGAAGGAAGATATGCGGCCTAGAGGAGCAGTTCGACTGATAAAGCTGACAAGTCCTGTCAAAACATGACAGTTCTGACACTTCGACAAAAAAAAGATAAGACGTGAGACATCACCCAAAAGTAGGGTTCGTACGCCTCCATGCGGCCAGAAGAGTGTCATCTAAGCCGCATGAACCTTATGCAGCTCAGACTTATGAGGCCCCAAAGTTGCCAAACTTCATGCAGCCAAGAATGACTGTGATCCAAGTCGCATGAGTCTCATGCGACCCCCCATGATCGAAGACTGAGAAAACTATGCAGCTCCCCGCAACAAGACACGTGACAATCTGACCAAGTCCCTAATTACCAAGATTTGCTGCAACAAAATCCGAATAAATCTACAAATGGCAGCCAAAGAGCGGGTCTTCGCGTGTTAATCAGCCACGTGGCCGTAAAAGCCATTTATGCGGCTCAGAATACATCCTATTATAAATAGCAGGGTGCCACACCCCTGCAAAATTCTAGTAACCTTCAAGAAAAAAGCAATATCTTCACGAGCTAGAGACTGCATCAGATAGTCTACGGAGTAAGGCAGAGTTGATAGCACTATCCCGAGCCTCCACCGTCACCCCCAGAATCAAAACTAAACAATTGTACTTAGATTGTTTCCTAGGATTTCTTTCTAGGCCCTTCTTTGTACAAGCGAGTTTGCAATCAATTTCAGTGTTCTGTAATACATGTCATTGATTTTTTATGGCAAGCTAGCTATCTTCCGAATGAACACCACCCCTGATACCCTAGTATTTAATGGCAAAGATAAGCAAGAACCCTTCTCCTTGATTCTTTAATACCTACATAGGACTCTCATATGCACAACCCTCCTAGGCATAAATTCAAATACTTTCCACTATCTATTTTTTCCCTACGATCAAATCTAAATTGGGGATCTGTACTTCCTTCTATACAGTGTCTCAAAAGAAGCCATCTTGATACTTGCTTCGTAGCTATTATTATAAGAGAATTCTACCAAGTACAAGTGATCCTCCGAAGATCCTCTAGAATCCAACATACAAGCTCTCAACCTATCTTCGAGCCTCTAAACGTGCGTTCTGACTGTCCATCGGTTTGAGGGTGATACGCATTACTGAACTTCAATCAAGTTTCCAAACTCTCATGCATACTCCTCCAGAAATACGACGTAAACCTAGAATCACGATCCGACACAATGTTGACAGGTATACCATATAGCTTCATAATCTATCTCATGTACATATCTGCCAATACCTCTGTAGACTGTCCTACTCAGAATGGCAAGAAATATGCCGACTTGGTGGGTCGATCTAGAATCACCTAGACTAAGTCCTTCCCGCTAAGGACCCTCGGGATTCCAGTAACGAAGTCCATCATGATATACTCTCACTTCCAATCAGGAATATGAAGTGGCTTTAGAAGCCCGGCTGATCTCTGATGTTCATCTTTGACCTGCTGACAGACCAGACATTTGGCAACAAATTGTACCATCTCTCTCTTTATCTTGTGCCACCAGAAATGTTTTCTCAAATCTCGGTACATCTTTGTACCTCCAGGATAAATAGAGTAGATAGAACGATGAACTTCTTCCATCAACTCCTGTCCTCCATTTGGAACATATAGGCACTCTCTATTCCTCAATGTCCCATCCTCTTGAATGCATAATCATGTCTATTTTTCTCCTTCAGTCTTCTCAGGAAGTCTACTAAATCTCGCATCCATAGGCAGAGCTACCTTGATCCTCTCTACTGGTGAAGCTCAAACTTCCAATTGAGCTAATATACCCTCTATACCCGTCAATATAACCTCAATTCCAAGCTCTTGAAGATCCTTAAGAAAATGACGCTATGTCATCAAGCAGTAAGCTGTGGGCTTCCTGTTCAAGGTGTCTACTACTACATTTGCCTTTCCAGGATGATACTGCAGCTCAATGTCGAAGTCCTTTATCAGCAACAACCAACGTCTTTTCCATATATTCAACTCTTTCTGAGTAAAGTTGGCATACTTCATACTCTTGTGGTCGATAAATATCTCAATCTGCTCACCATATAAGTTGTGCCACTAGAGCATTAGTGAAATATAACTACAGCTAACTCTACATCATGCGTCAGGTAATTTTTCTAATGAGCCCTCAACTATGTCGACACATAAGCAACTACCTTGCCATGCTACATCAGGATACATCCCAATCTATTGTCGAATGCGTCACTATATACCACAAAGCCTCCTGACCCTGAAGGAAGAGTCAAGACTGGTGCTGACATCAAACGCTTCTTCAGCTCATCAAAATTTGTCTAACACTCTGCTGTCCAGGTGAACTGTTGCTCCTTACGCGTCAACCGCGTCGTAGGCAAAAGAATCCTTGAGAAATTTTCTACGAACCGCTGATAGTATCCGGCAAGTTCGAGAAAACTCCTAACTTCTGAAACTGACGTAGGCACTGGCCATATCGCAATTGCTTCTATCTTCTCTGGATCAACTGAAAGTCCTTCACCAAAAATTATATGGTCCAGAAATGAGACATTGTCTAAGCGAAAGCCACACTTACTAAGCTTGGCATACAGCTTCTCATTTCTCAATACTCCCAACACAACTCAAAAATACACCTCATGATGCTCATGACTCTTGGAGTATACCAGTATATCATCATTGAATATCACCACAATCTTGTCTATATACTAGTATAATATCTTGTTCATCAGATTCATGAATACTGCTAGCGCGTTGATTAAACCTAACAATAATAGTAGAAATTCATAGTATACATACCTTGTCCAGAAAGCTGTCTTCTGAAAGTCTTCACTTCGTACCTTAATCTGATGGTATCTGGACCTGAGGTCGATCTTGAAAAACACTCATGCACCACTAAGCTGAACAAATAGGTCATCGGTACGTAGTAATATATATTTGTTCTTGATCGTCACCGCATTCAATTTCCTATAGTTGATGCACAAGCGCACATACCCGTCCTTCTTTGGCAAAAATAAGACCGGTGACCCCCATGGAGAAGCACTAGATCAAATAATCCCTTATCCAAAAATTCATCTATTCGAGCCTAAACTCATGCACTTCTTTCGGTGCTAATCTGTATACATCAGAAGAAATCATCTTCGCTCCTAGATCTTACTCTATTGTGAATTCAGTCTTGTCAGCTGGCAATCCGGGAAGCTCTTCTAGAAACACATCTTCAAACTCTGATATAACAAGTAGTAGTGCATGCTTCGCATCTGCTATATGGGCCTTTAGAGTGGGATGGGTACCCTGCTCTATAGCCCTTCGAAGGAATTCAAACTCTGGAAGACCCGGAGGTCTAAAAATCGCACAACCACGATGATAATCTAGCATTGCATGGTATTGGCTCAACGAATCCATGCCAAGCATAATGTCATAGTCTTGCATACTAAAGACTAGAAATCGTGCACGCATCTCTCTACCACAAACAACTACAGAACATTATCTACAAGTATCACTCATAGATACAATAACTCCTCCCATAAGAATTCTCATATTCTTCGGAAAGGGTGCAGTTGTGACTTTATGGGTAGCTACAAATCTAGCTGCTAAGAAGGAGTATGTAGCTCCAATGTCAAATAAAGCTACAGTAGGTAAAAAGGCTACAAGTATGGTACCTGAAATAACCTCTCCAGCTATCTCTGTCTCATCAACGGTCATAGCAAACGCCTGACCCGGTGCTGGTGCTCTAGGCTACTGACAAGCATACTAAAAGTGTGCCCTTTGAGCTGTAACAGGTGGTCCCCTCTAAACTCCTCCAGGTACAGGTGGCCGTGTAAACCCCTGTATTTTTTTTAAAATTTTATTTTGTGTAAAAACCATATTTATTTTATTTTTAAGACTTTTTTATTTATTAATATAAATATTTTGATTTAGTCGTCATAGCAGTCAATGGTTACATTATGTACATTTATGACTAAATGTACATCATAATGTTAGAATTTTTATAAAAAATATTTATAGAATTTTTTGGGACTTTTTAGAATTTATTAGGAATTTTTTTAGCATGATTCTCATATATATATATATATATATATATATATATATATATATTAAATTTCTTCTGAGTTATCAATTTCTTACGAGAAATTCAATAACTCGTGAGATGCATTACACAGAACTGAACCGACCCCTCCCCTTCTATGTGAGCGCGACCATTCATGGCCCCCCTTTCGGGTTCTTTTTTTAAACGACGAAAATTCACCCAACCACTCCCACAGCCAACCCAGAGCACCCCGACACCCCCACGGCTCTGTTCGACCATCGACGGCCGCCTACTTCACCGGAGAACCGCCGAAAATCCCGTACCCGCCGCTCAAAACCGCCCCACAAACAACAGTTACAAACTTAAGGAACCCCTGTTCTCCACTCTCTATCTCTCTGTGTAGTTGTCCGTTTCACGAACCATAAAAAGTTACGGGAAGCCAACATGACCCTCTAGGACTCCCTTCAAATAGAATTAATTTAGATATCCTGGATTGATCGCAAAATCGATCCAAAGTTGACGAAAAACCCTATTGTGGAACTGTCAGAAATCAGTCCAACTACCCAACTTTGAACACTGTTCTCTTCCAACTCATGCACAATTTTTAAATTCTGTTTGAAGGCATTTGTTGACAACATATAGGTCATCATTACTCAATTTTCACATTTAATTTTAATAGATTATATTTAGTTTAAAATCATTTCTAAAACACCAAAAAACCATATTTTAAAAACTAAAATTTTAGAAAAAATTTTGATACGGCATGTGCTCTGACAATTCAGGCAATGTGGTCACAACCCATGAGCATCGAAAGATGCGTATGGATGTTGTTGACGTGTGGGATTCGATGGAACTCAATTTCGTTGTGTGTACGCGACAAAATCGAACCGTATTCGTCGAAAGTTCCCCGTATCGACATTTTGCAAACATCGTGTCCAATTTCAAACCGTTCATCGGACTGAGACGAAACTTGTGCCATTAGATTTAATACATTTTTCTGGTCCTATGGGCAAAGTTTCGTCCGATTCTGAGAAGGTTGATCAGAACGCTATTTTGGAGGGCCTACAACCCGATCCAACGGACAAAATTATGCACGGCCCACCGGAATCCAACTTTAGACATATGGTTGGATTTGTATTGTCAAACCGTAGACATATAATTTGATGACTTTTAGAGACCTTAGTTCTGGCACACTTTTCGGTGCAAAGCGTGTCCAACGACGGACACCAAATTGCCCCAAAATTATGATTTTGCCTTTGTGTCCGGAATTGAACTTTTGAGAAGGCAATATTAGACATTTCTTGTATGACGGGAACGCTTGTGATGTTTGTTTCAACATCCGAAGACGTTTGCACGAGTTGATGTTTACCAACCCTTATTTTCTGATGATCTAGATGTTGTCGATTCTTCACACCACTCCAGGCAAGAAACCTTGCCATGATTTATTGTTCTTTATGTTCATTTATTACTGTTATTTATTTCAATATTTATTTTATTTCTAGTTTTATCATACTGTGCCTCCAAGTCATACTTGGGTACGAACGACTATTTTTAGTCGTTTACTATTCTAGTTGTTTATTTAATTATATTAACTCAGTATAGTTGACCACCCCATTGATGTGAGATATTGACATTTCTCCTATGGCCTTGACACATGTATACTATGAGTTGTATGTAGGACATGGTCTTGCGTATTCGGTTGGCCTCCGGTACGTTTGGAACGTGCGACAGTTAGGATATAACTGTTGATAGTATATGCATGTTTAGTGGACTTAGCTACTATTAGATGATCATATGTGTGATGGAATTGACATGCATAGACATGAGGGTGGGAAGGACAGTTCCCTAGCGTATGGGCCATGTTGCACTTTTCTTTTGTTACCCGAAAGCTCCGTTGGAGATACGGTGTGAGATGACCCTCATAGGTTTGCCACTGTCGTTCTGTGAAACATTATGCGCTGAGGCCCCTGATTCCCAAGCGGGAATTATGTCAGATCCCATTTGTTAGCCAGAGTGCCCATGCGTCAGAGGTCTATTCTTAAACTGCATTTCACTTAGAATGGTAAGAGGACCCGTATGGTTTATTTACATTCAGTATATTGGCATGTTGTATGTTCCTTGTTGCATCCCTCTGAGGACCTGATCATTTCTCTAGGTATAGATGAGCATGATTATCCTCAGGAGTATGGATCAGCTCTGGAGATGGTTTATGCTGACGAGGAGATGTACCCTACTGATAAGTCCTGATCATATTTTAGCTTTGGTGACATTTATTATTTTGTGTAGATAGCTACTTTGCTTTTACAGACTTACATTACAGCTGTTTGGTAGTGGATCTGTCTCCACCCGGCTATCTTCACATTTGACTATTTATTTTCATTATTGGATTTTATTTATCGTATTTGTTGTTGATCAGATAGACTGTCTGAGACATTTATTGTTATATTCATATTTACAACTTATATATATATATATTAGGATTATCTATATATTAGATTATAATTTTGTATATATACAGCTGGCAAAAAATGTTCCTAGTCCTAACTTAAATGGGACTGGACGTTACATATTTTTGTGGTGGCCCATGTAGGTCAGAAAAAATCATATCAGTTACGTAATTGTACTGATACGAGCCTGCACATAGGATTAGAAAATTAGGATCTCATCTACATTATATTAATCTTTCTTTTGATTTCATTTTCGAACTCTCATTTGATTCCTTGATTTGCCTCCTATTTGAATATATTCTAACGCTTCTTTTCCCTTCGTGCCAGTAAAATGAATTCTCATAACGGACATGTCTCTCCTCGTGCTATCACATTTTGTGATTTAGCAACTCAAGAGGAACAGACTCCATCGCAGCGTCCGATGGCAACCCCATTTACTTCTTTCCAATAGGGGCAGTCTAGTTTGACTCCACCAACGGTGGAGCACTACTCTCATATGTATGCAACACCGTCGGGACAGCTTGAGCAGCCGACTGCAGTACCCCAAGGAGGGTACATACCACCACCACCTTCTCCTCCGTTCCCTTAGCAGATGTCCTCCACACCCATTCTACCTCAAGGGCAACTGATGGATGGACAGCAAATATTCCAGATGTTTTATGCGATGATGCAAGCCCAACAGGCGATACAACAACAAACTCAGCAGCGATAGGCTGAGTCACTTCGAGAGAGCATCGTGTCAGCCTTGGCATATGTAGCACCACCAGCAAATCAACCTTGGAGCGAATCTATCGCTGAGTTTCGGAAGATGATACCCAAGCCGTTCTTTAGAGAAGAGGACCCTAGTGAAGTTCATGCATGGCTTACCAACATCGAGCATCAACTGGTAGCAACTGAACTTCCTAAAGAGAAGTAGATGACGGCCGACAGGATGTAGTTGACCGGTAATGCACACCACTGTCACGACCCGCACCCAGTGTAAGGGCACGAGAAGTGGGTACGTCCAGCTTACGTCGTAGTGTCGCCGGTAGAACGCTGTCCTAGGTCACAACATCTAACATAATATGAATATGCGTCGAAAGGAGAACAATATATAAAGTATAACTCAATCACCATATCTAAGATGGAATAGAAGATAAGTCTCGGTGTAAACCACACCATAAATAATATCTCAATACAATATAAAATGTCTCATAAAGCTAGATAATAAGATAAGTCTACTGGATCCTCCGGAGGGTCCAGGTCACCTGTGTCAACTAGGTCTGCTCCGTTGTAAGTAACGCAACAATCCTCATTATCTGTAATATTTTCAACATGTCCAGTCAGGATAGGAACGAATACATATCTCTCACACAGTTCATAACATGAAAAAAAAATATAAACAAGCTATAGAATAATATACATAAAATGCTGTAAAGAAATAGTAGAGAGACTGTAAAAAGAAGAACATGATATAGTGGAAAAAGATGTACATGACATAGATAAGAAAAACTGAACTAACTACGTGATTCAGAGCACATGTTTGGTTATGTAAACAGGCTTAGGTTATACATGACTTAAATCTAATTTGGAGTTGTACATGATAATGGTGTAGATCATGCCCCAATCAGTAAACAAGGATCTATCCAGGTTATGTTATTGCATATGAAAGGTAGTGTCGAACATGGAGGATCAGTCCATATGAAACAACTAGTTTATACATGAAAAGCTCACACGATCATGAGTGTACATGAATGTCACATGAGTATACATGAATAAATACGAATACAAGGAGTGAACGATGCACATGATAAAGTACATGAGTATAATATACCCGATGTATCCAAGGGGATAACATCGCATGAAGAGATCCATATAGTACTAATCAGTGATAACATCGTGACAGCATCAAGTAAACTAGTCTATAACAAGTGAATATGTCCAAACAAGTATGAAACGGTTAGAGAATGTACTCGCCTGGTAATCCAAGCTGCTGATGAGGAAGTGTAACTGAACTGGAGTGATGTAATCTAATTTAAAGTAACCATAAGTCACAACATGGTCTAAAATATCATAAGAAAGGTCTACAATACAATTCTACATGATTATAGGTCCTTCCAGGTCAAAGTCAACCCTTGGTCAACTCCGGTCAAACCTGATCAACTCTGGTCAAACCTGGTCAACTATAAGTCAACTAGTCCGTTTACTAATTTTTAGGTCAAACACAAGTTATCGAGTCATTCTAAGCTCGTTTGAGTAAATTTGGATCAAGTTTGACCCAAAGTTGACTTTTGTCAACTTGGTCAACTTACTAGTCAACTCGGCCAATCTAGGCTCATTGGGTCAATCCTAAACTGACTCAATACTCCCTAGGTTACATTCACAAGCAAACACTTACATATAGATATATATTCATTCATTCAAGTAATATATATATATATATATATTTTTTATATATATATATATATATATATATATATATATATATATATTTTATATATATATATATAATATAAATATATATTATATATATATATATATATATATATATATATATAATATAAATATATATATATATATATATAATATAAATATATATTATATATATAATATATATTATATATATATATATATATATATAATATATATTATATATATATATATATATATATATATATATATATATATATAATATATAAATATATATTATATAATATAAATATATATTATATATATATATATATATATATATATATATATATATATATATATATTTAAAATATATATATATATATATATATATATATATATATATATATATATATATATATATACCTAACCTTACTTGTAAAAAGAGGTTTGTGTGGGTGTGTGTCGATAAAGGACTGTTGTGAGGGTTCAAAACTGAGAACAATATCTAAATATTTAACTATGAGACTATATTATATATATATACATATATACGTATATCTATCATATAAGTAACTTATATATATACATAGGCATATATACATATACACATATCTCTTATATAAGTAAAGGAAGTTGGTCACTCGAAGAGGGAATGAAACTCGACTATGAGATTACGTATCTCGACTAACTCATCAATGTATATATTTATATACATATAGCTATATATATGAAATATATATATATTTACACACATAAAGAGGAAAACCCATATATATACATAAATAGTAGATAATTAGGGTATAAACCCAACGACCACTCCCCGCAAGTCCAGAATATCATATACGAGTTATAAACTCAGAAATCATTGGTTAAAAATTGAGAAATCAAATATTCACCTATTCAATTCAAATCTAAAATTTTAAAAAAAAACCCAAAATTCACATAACGACCCAAAACGCACAATACACAACTAGAAGCCGCGAAACTTGGCAATTACGAAGGTTCCTATGTGTGTGACGTGCTTGAGTACTTACGGGGTCGAACCCGTGTCCGTATCGTGTCCACGGAGTGCATATCGGAAAATCGGATACGCGTGTCGGAACATGTACGTGCACGTGCATTTCGCCCGATTGAGTGTCACACGCACAACGAGAAGCCTCGTGCTCGTGCATATAGCTAGGTTGGGTCCTGGGCTAGGTCTAGGATACACTGACACGACACCACATTGTGTCTACGCGACACAGGACACGCGGATCCCGGGCGGCCTGTGCGCGCACGGGCGGGCGTGCTTGCGCGTGGGTACGTGTCGAGCCACGTGGCTCGCGATTTGAGCCATGTCGTGTCTTGGGATTGAGTCCCTGGGTAGCCCAGGTATAGGGCTTCATGCTCGTGCTCCTGGAACGGGTCCTCGACGCGTCGTGTTCGCGTACGAAGGCCGTGTCATCGGCACTTTTCAGCCGTATGCACAGTGCGGGCTGAACCGTGCTCGTCGGATTTCTCCGCATACGCTCCACGAAATGTCGTAAAATTTTAGGAGCATGTAGGCAGAGGTTGCCCCCTTGTGCCCATAAAATTTCACGTGAAACTGAGCTCTGTGCGTCGAGCTATGACGCACAGACAGCCAGGCATGCACGGGGCCGTACACGGGCCACGTGCACGCTTGTCCGTGTCCAATTCGGATACTGAAATCGTGTCGAATCAAGATCCGTCTTCACGAAAGTTATTACAAATAATATTAGCAAGGAATTCGTGAAAACAGAATCGAAAAATAACAATTTTCAGTTCTAAGTGGCATTTCGTCGAACACTTGTTCCATAGGACCGACACCTGTCCGATACGGCTATCAAAAGAAATTACAAACCTACCAAACTTCATGCACATGTCTGGGGTACCTATATGGATGCATCTATAAAGAAAAAATAGAATTAACAAGCCTCCAAAATACGTAGATTGCCGATTCCCTCCGGTCAAATGCCTCTGATCCTTCGCTAGCAAGTCTCCAGCAGGTCCCTCTCCTCCCAACGGTCGCAATGCACTTCGTTTGGAAGGATTTGGATAAGAAACGAAAGAATGAGACTTTTGGTGGAGAAGGGAAAAAGTAGGGTTTTGAATTTGTGACGGCTACTCGTTTCTAACAAATGAAAAGGGGGCTGCTGTATTTGGCCGGACAAGTCATGGAGGGATTAGGGTTAGGGTTTAGTCATGGGCCAGCACTCCTGAAGTTGCTTTAAAGGCCCATTGACAAAAAGGCTTAAAGCTTTATATAAAAAAGACTTAAAAAATGAATTAAATGATTCTTAAAATAGACAATAATTATAAATTAAAATTTAAAAAGCCAATAATAAATCTAATTCATTATTAGGCTTCTAATCAAGGTTGACTAAGGTTATACCACCTTCTACTACCAAAACACCAATCAAAGCTGCACACTAATCAATTTAATTAATAAAAAAAAGAAAAAAAATCAAATTAGCACATAATGACTAGAATACCCTTAATTAGAAAATGAGTGTGACAAATCTACCCTCATTAAAATAATTTCGTTCTCGAAATTAAAGTGGTCGTACTCCTTATAGGTCAAACCCCCAACAATCATAGTCTTAAGAAAACTTATCTAAATCATACAGTTGGAAGGATATCATACAGGGTTATGGCAGGTAATATCAGTCTGAGGTCTCATCATCTAGCCATTATAGTCATACTAGATCAAAAGTAGTCATAAGGTATCAAGACATACAAATAATATGTAGGGTATAGTAATCATCAAGACAGGATAAGGTATAGGTCAAGAACTCACCTCTACTAGGTCTGGTAGCTGGAACTCTCTCCTGGAGATAGGCCTCGACTAGGGAAAGGTGCAGTAGGACAATATAGCATCCTGTGTCCAGCTGACCCATATAATAGGCCCAACCCTAGTCTCTTCCTATAGTCCTTACATACGTGCCCAAGCTTCTTACAGAAGGCACAGGTAGGCACTCGCTCAACTGGCTTCTGCTGGACAGGAATCTGAACTGGATAGGCGGGTCTAGGCTGGAAGCCGGGGTACTCCTGAGGCTCTGGGTATATACTGCTCCTCGCCCTCTTGGGGCTAGGCTCTTTTCTCGAATGCATGTAATCCCACAACAGTTGGATACTAAGGCTTTGCTCTCTCATAAGTTCAGCCTGAAGTCTTTGTACCTTCCACACATCCTGAAGAAGTCTATACATCTGAGCCCCATCAGGAATGGCATAGGGTACCACTCCAGGAGGCAAAGGGAGGCCCTCAGTCTCCAGCTGAACTACAGCCCTCTCCTGAAGGATAGGAGATGGAAGAAAACTCTCCGATGAGGCTGCTAACACCTCCTAAGCAATGGAAGAGGGAAGTACAATCTCGGTCTCATCCGAAACTGTAGCTGTGCACTGGGGACAGACCCTGGTCATGGGTGCCATACTGGAAAAGATAAGGAACAATAAATCATCGGACTGTAAGGCCGTCTATCATCCTATATGAAAACAGGTAATTATCAAAAAAAAAACTAGGAATTAACTATAAAGCGTTACTATTCTAAAGATGATCAAAAATGAAAGTTTAAAGCATGACTGTCAATAGCATTGAAATCCAATCACGATATATATAAAAGAAATTTTTAGTCTCGACGCGATCTAAGTTGATCAATCTCTGGGTAAATTAAGATTTAGGCAAGATGGCGAACAAGATCATCGAAGTCTGAGCACGAGCATCCAATGATGGAGATCCAGGTCACAATTAAATTTAATTCAATTGAGTACGACCGATGATATTAATATGATAAGGAAAGGTGACCAAAGTCGATTGGTCATGATCAAGGGAGTTAGGATTCAATGATATTGAAAACTTTTAAAGGATAATTCAAAAATATGGAATAAGTCAATTTTTTCCTTTCGATAGGGAAAATAAAAGACAAGGTTTTATAGGAAAGTCAACTTAATCATCTCTCTCTGATACCATCAAGCTTATCTAATCATCATTTGCCAATCATATCTTTATCTCATAAGTTCAAATATGAAAATCAACCTCTATATGACTACCATCAAGAATTTATACCCTTTTGTTATGAAGATTGGACCTTGTCATGATCATCATAGGCTCAATTCCTAAATTCCAAAACATTACTCATGAAGCATACCCTTTTATTTATTAGCACTCAATACTAACCACTTAATCATCTTTAAATCCAAATTCTTCTTCCTTGTCTTAAAATAGATCCAAAACCTCTAAATCAAGTTTTATGAAATTCTTGAACTTGTTCAAATTACTCTGCTCGTGTTATTCAATCTAAAACCACTAGGCCTTATAAAAACTTATTCTCCATTAAAATCAACCTTCATATTTCCTTCAACGTACACCCTCAAATATTAATCTCCTTAAATGAAAACTTTTCTCAAAAAAATCTCTATATTTTCTATAACTCAAAAATCCTTGTGTTCTTTCTGTTCTTAGCCATTTTCTTACAATATCATATTCAATTTCGTATTGCCATCGAATACAGTTAAAATCTCTTCTCCATATACTAAATCCCTAAATTTAACATCATAGCCTTAAAGTGAAACGTCTCAAGAATTAATAACCAAAATTTATCCAAGTCCTCAAAACTAAGTTGACCTCGAATATCCTCATCAGTTTTTTTTAAATACATCTACGAATTATTCATACCCAAAATATTTCTGTAAGTGTGATTGTTCCTAAATTGATAATATAAATCTCTTGATTTCATTCTCACTTTTTACCACATCTCTATCTCAAAAATCTATATCAAAGACCAACATTTAGATTCCTACCAAGATTACCATATGTTAACAAATTACGTCCTTTCCGAGCTAGATGATTTATGTCACTTCCTCGACCTTTCCAAGGTAAAGAGATATAGAGATTCAAAGTTTCAAAGTATAGCTGACTGAATTTGTTACGAGATAGGTGATTGATGTAATTGGGACAGAGTTAACTAAGATAAGAAAAAATGGAAATACAAGAAATAACGGCAAGAAAAGAAATAATGAAAAATCTATTCTTGCTCATCTGTTCAAAGAAATGACCAATTCAAGATATAATCTGATACCATACGCATCTTCCTGAAATCATGTTGTCAGAATTTTGCCATGCCAGTAAGCATAGCTGTAATAAACGAATGAGTCCGTAACTAAGGTATACACCCTATAATCATGTTATCTAGAATTCTTACCATGCCAACCGGTATGGCTGCAAGAAAGTTAGATTCCATAACTGGGATAAGTATATCTAAATCAGGCTCTACGTCCTTGTCATGCTAGCCAGTATGACTGCGATAAATTCTAACTCCACAAATAAAGTAGACATTTACCTTTCTCACTGTCCTTATCAAGTATGTTATCAGGTTATACCCTAAA
This sequence comes from Iris pallida, assembly GCA_029216955.1. NCBI lineage: Eukaryota > Viridiplantae > Streptophyta > Magnoliopsida > Asparagales > Iridaceae > Iris > Iris pallida. The sequence goes on along the minus strand of JANAVB010043976.1, from coordinate 37,491 downwards.
TTCCAAAAATAAAATAAAATAAAGATATACATATATATATATATATAAATACAAACGTAAAGTTAACAACTAATCATCAAGATTCAAAATTCAACAATGAATCCATCAAAATCAAATTCAATAACAAGGAGTAATGGGTGAATCAAATGAGTAATGAGTGAATCAAATCAAGGAAAAAGATTTGAAATCGAAGTTAAAATAAGATTCTCAAGGGTCGTCCCAGGAATCTCTCAAGAAATTTTAACAGTGATTGAGTATCCTCTCATTTTAACACCTTACTTCTTATACTCTATAGCAGGCTCGTAGTAGTACAACTAAGTCGTTGCGCTACTACGATATCATATAAATGTGAATCTCGACCTGTATGGGCCACCACTAAAAATGTGTCACGACCCGTACCCAGTGTAAGGGCACGAAAAGTGGGTACGTCCAGCCTACGTCGCAGTGTCGACGGTAGAACGCTGTCCTAGGTCACAACATCTAACATAATATGAATATGCTCCGAAAGGAGAACAATATATAAAGTACAACTCAATCACCACATCTAAGATGGAATAGCAGATAAGATAATATCGACAGAGAGTCACAAATATGAATAATAAGTCTCGGTATAAACCACACCATAAACAATATCTCAATACAATCTCAAATGTCTCATAAAGCTAGATAATAAGATAAGTCTAGACTAAGCTAATGGCAAGTCCTCAGCGACTACTGGATCCTCCTGAGGGTCCAGGTCACCTATGTCAACTAGGCCTGCTCTATAGTAAGTATCGCAGCAATCCTCATCATCTTTAATATTTTCAACAGGTCCAGTCAGGACAGGAATGAATACATATCGCTCACACAGTTCATAACATAAAAGGTAAATATGAACAAGCCATAGAATAATATGCATAAAACGCTGTAAAGAAATAGTAGAGAGACTGTAAAAAGAAGAACATGATATAGTGGAAATAGATATACATGATATAAATAAGAAAAACTGAACTAACTACGTGATTCAGAGCACATATTTGGTTATATAAACAGGCTTAGATTATACATGACTTAAATCTAATTTGGAGTTGTACATGATAATGGTGTAGATCACAGAACCAAATAAATACTCCCCCTGCCCCAATCAGTACACAATGATCTGTCCAGGTTATGTTATTGCACATGAAAGATAGTGTCTCACATGGAGGATCAGTCCATATGAAACAACTAGTTTATACATGAAAAGCTCACATGATCATGAGTGTACATGAATGTCACATGAGTATACATGAATAAATACGAATATAAGGAGTAGACGATGCACATGATAAAGTACATGAGCACAATATACCCGATGTATCCGAGGGGATAACATCGTATGAAGAGATCCATATAGTACTAATCCGTGATAACATCGTGACAGCATCAAGTAAACTAGTCTATAATAAGTAAATATGTCCAAACAAGTATGAAACGGTCAGAGAGTGTACTCGCCTAGTAATCCAAGCTGCTGATGAGGAAGTGTAACTGAACTGGAGTGATGTAATCCTATTTAAAATAACCATAAGTCACAACAAGGTCTAAATTATCATAAGAAATGTCTACAATACAATTCTACATGATTATAGGTCCTTCTAGGTCAAAGTCAACCCTTGGTCAACTCTGGTCAAACCTGGTCAACTATAAGTCAACTAGTTCGTTTACTAACTTTTAGGTCAAACACAAGTTATCGAGTCATTCTAAGCTCGTTTGAGTCGATTTGGATCAAGTTTGACCCAAAGTTGACTTTTGTCAACTTGGTCAACTTGCTAGTCAACTCGGCCGATCTAGGCTCATTTGGTCAATCCTAAACTGACACAATACTTCCTAGGTTACATTCAAAAGCAAACACTTACATATAGATATATATATTCATTCATTCAAGTAATACACACACACACACACACACACACACACACACACACACACACACACACACACACACACACACACACATATATATGTACATACACATATATACCTAACCTTACTTGTGAAAAGAGGTTTGTGTGGGTGTGTGTCGACAAGGGACTGTTGTGAGGGTTCAAAACTGAGAACAATATCTAAATATTTAACTATGAGACTATATCATATAAATATACATATATACATATATCTATCATATAAGTAACTTATATACATAGGCATATACACATATACACATATCTCTCATATAAGTAAAGGAAGTCGGTCACTCGAAGATGGAATAAAACTCGACTCTGAGATTACGTATCTCGACTAACTCATCAATGTATATATTTATATACATATAGCTATATGTATGAAATATATATATATACACACACATAAAGAGGAAAACCCATATATATACATAAATAATAGATAATTAGGGTATAAACCCAACGACCACTCCCCGCAAGTCCATAATATCGTATACGAGTTATAAACTCAGAAATCATTGGTTTAAAATTGAGAAATCAAATACTCACCTATTCAATTCAAATCTAAAATTGTCAAAAAAAATCCAAAATTCACATAACGACCCAAAACGCACAATACACAACTAGAACCTACGAAACTTGGCAATTACGAAGCTGCCTATGTGTGTGACGTGCTCAGGTACTCACGGGGTCGAACCTGTGTCTGTATCGTGTCCACGGAGTGCGTATCAAAAAATCGGATAAGCATATCAGAACGTGTACGTGCACGTGCGTTTCGCCCGTTTGAGCGCCACACGCACAACGAAAAGCCTCGTGCTCATGCACATAGCTAGGTAGGGTCCCAGACTAGGTCTAGGATGCACTGACATGACACCACGTCGTGTCTACGTAACACAGGACATACGGATCACGTGGGGCCTGTGCGCGTGTGCGCGTGCGTGCGTGCCCGTGGGCGCATGTCGAGCCACGTGGCTCGCGATTCAAGCCACGCCGTGTCTCGGGATTGAGTCCCATGGTAGCCCAGGTATAGGGCTTCATTTTTGTGCTCCTGGAGGGAGCCCTCGATGCGTCGCGTTCGCGTATGAAGGCCGTGTCAGTGGCACTTTTCAGCCGCGTGCACAGTGAGGGCTGAACCGCGTGCGTCGGATTTCTCCATGCACGCTTCACAAAATGTCATGAAATTTTAGGAGCATATGGTCAGAGGTTGCCTCCACGCGTCTACAAAAGTTCATGTGAAACGGAGCTCTGTGCGTCGAGTTATGACGCACAGACAGCAGGCCATGTACGGGGCCGTGCACGGGCCTCGTGCACGCAAGTCCGTATCCGATTCGGACACAGAAATTGTGTTGAATCAAGATCCATCTTCACAAAAGTTACTACAAATAATATTAGCAAGGTATTCGTGAAACAGAATAAAAAAATAACAATTTTCAGTTCTAAGTGACATTTTGTCGAACACGTGTTCCATAGGACCGGCACGTGTCCGATACGGCTATCAAACGAAATCACAAACCTACCAAACTTCATGCACATGTCTGGGGTACCTATATGGATGCATCTACCAAGAAAAAAATGGAATTAACAAGTGTTTAGAGAGATTTACCTATTGAGTGTCAAAACTCAAAACAAGCTTCCCAAACACGTCAATTATCGATTCCCTCCGGTCAAACGCCTCCGATCCCTCGCTATTAAGTCTCCAACAGGTCCCTCTCCTCCCAATGGTCAAAACACACTTCATTTGGAAGTTTTTGGGTGAGAAATAAGAGAATGGGACTTTTGGAGGAGAAGGGAAAAAGTAGGGTTTTGAATTTGTGACGGCTACTAGTTTCTCACAAATGAAAAGGGGGAGGGGGGCTGCTGTGTTTGGCCGACCAAGTCATGGCAGAATTAGGGTTAGGGTTTAGTCATGGGCCAGCGCTCCTCAAGTTGCTTTAAAGGTCCATTGACAAAAAGGCTTAAAGGCTTTATATAGAAAAGACTTAAAAAATGAATTAAATGATTCTTAAAATAGACTATAATTATAAATTAAAATTTAAAAAGCCAATAATAAATCTAATTACATTATTAGGCTTCTAATCAAGGTTGACTAAGGTTATACCACCTTCTACTACCAAAACACCAATCAAAGCTGCACACCAATCAATTTAATTAATAAAAAAATAAGAAAAATCAAATTAGCACATAATGACTAGAATAACCTTAATTAGAAAAATGAGTGTGACAACCACTAGTAGGAGAATGAAGAGGAGAAACTAGACCCTGAGCAAGACACATGAGAGAAGTTCTCTAGACTTTTTTGGGAGATGTATATTCCAGCTATGGTACGAGCGAAACTCCGGGACACGTTCATATACCTTACTCAAGGTAACAAGACGGTGGAGGAGTACAATGTAGAGTTCTTGCGACTGAGCCGATATTCACCATACTTGATCCAGACGGAAGAGCAGAAGGCAGAGAAGTTCTATGATGGGATTACTTTCGAGATGTAGAGGCTAGTAGGATCGGTAGCACCTACATCATACTCAGCCATTCTCACCGCAGCCAAATGCCAGAAGAGAATAAACAAAAGAGAAGCTTGCCAGAAGCGTCCCAATTTAACAGTTGGACCAGCCAAAGTAACATAAGGCGGACCTATTAGACAACCCATGGCACAGCAGCAGCAGCAAAGAACCATGCCTTACCAGAAGCCTACTTGCCATTATTGCGGGAAGCAGGGTTACATTCGAAATGATTATCATCTTCGGCTTGCCTTGTGCATGAGATGTGAGGACAACATATGGCTAAAAATTATCCCGAGCAGCCGACTCCAGCACTTCCTGTACCTCGACCTGGACAACAGATGCAAAAGCTTGTCACACCAGGAGCAGAAGCACCTCGCCTACCATTACCATCACAGACAACTCAGTTTGAGAGAGCCAAAGCTCAGGGCTCCAACCAGGGGTTTGGGCAAGCTTTTTCAATGGTTGTAGAGGAGCCAATTCGAGAAGGCAAGGTTATAGTAGGTATCATATTAGTTGCTTCATATCCTGCTGTTGCATTATTTGACACTGGAGCCACACACTCATTCATAGCCACCAGCTTTGCAACTAGACATAGCATTGCTACTGTACCTCTATCTCAGAATGTTAGAATTCTTATCGGGGGAGGGATAGTGCCTTTTAGTAGCTTATGTAGATCATGTCCTGTAGAAATTTGTGGAAGGAAGATGAAGGCTAATTTATGATTTTTTTCTATGCCAAATTTTGACGTGATTCTGGGGATGGACTGGCTAAGTCAATATCATGCCACCCTTGACTGTCATAAGGGTAGTATTGTATTCAGACCACCAAAAGAAGAGGAGTTCGAGTTCACTAGAGAATCTTCTAGTGATAGAGTTGTTCCAACATTAGAAACTCATATAGAGATAGAAGAGGTTTCTTATCCTCCTATTATCATCGAGTTCCAAGATGTATTTTTGGAGGAGCTGCCAGGACTGTCGCCTGATAGAGACCTCGAGTTTTCTATAGATATTATACCAGAAGCTGAAAAATCTCGTCTCATATATATCAGCTAGCACCGAAGGAGTTGGCAGAAATGAAGATTCAAATATATGAGTTTCTTGAAAAGGGTTTCATCCAAGCAAGTGCATCGCCATGGGGAGCTCCAGTATTATTTGTGCCAAAGAAGGATGGATCAGTGTGCATGCGAATTGATTATCGAGCTCTGAACGCGGTGACGATGAAGAACAAGTGCCCTCTATCGCGTATTGATGATTTATTCGATCAATTGTCAGGATCTAGAGTATTTTCTAAGATCGACTTGAGATCGGGTTATCATCAGGTGAAGGTTTAGAAGGAAGATATCTCGAAGACTGTATTCAGAACCAGGTATGGACACTATGAGTTTTTGGGCATGCCTTTAGGTTTGACCAATGCTCCAGCAGTCTTTATGAATCTTATGAATAAGGTTTTTTATCAATACCTGGACAAGTTTGTAGTTGTCTTCATAGACGATATTCTTATATACTCAAAAATCCCTGAAGAGCACGAGCAACACTTGCGGATAGTATTGGAGATATTGAGAAAGGAGAAGCTTTATGCAAAGCTTAGGAAGTATGACTTCTTTCTTGAGAAGGTTTCTTTCTTTAGGCATGTATTGTCGTCACAGGAGAAGGTATTTCCGTAGATCTGGAGAAAATCTTAGTAGTAAAGTCGTGGCCTGTTCCCACTACAGCCTCTGAAGTAAGAAGTTTCCTTGTATTGGCGGGTTATTACCGTAGATTTGTACAAGAGTTTTCATGAATAGCTGGACCTATGACTCGGTTGACTTGCAAAGACCAAGAGTTCATATGGACAGCCGAGTGTCAAGCCACCTTTGATGAGTTAAAGAAGCGGTTGACCACAGCTCCCATCTTGGCAATTCCATCAGGGCCAGGAGGATTCGTGATATATAGCGATGCATCCAGAATGGGATTGGAATGTGTTTTGATGCAGCCTGACAAATTAATAGAATATACATCACGGCAGCTGAGAGTGCATGAGAAAACTATCCAACACATGATCTGGAGCTTGTAGCAGTTTTATTTGCACTGAAGCTTTGGAGGCATTACTTGTAGGTGAGAAAGTAGATATCTATACTGATCACCATACTCTCAAATATGTCTTCATGCAGAAGGAGCTCAATATGAGACAACGAAGATGGTTGGAGCTGATAAAGGACTACGAGTTCGAGCTGCACTGCCATCCGGGCAAGGCTAACATGGTAGCTGATGCATTGAGCCATAAGCCAATGGCTTATTTTATTACTACTCAGAGAGAAATATTGGAAGATCTACAGGAGCTTGGAATAGAAGTGGTACTACCTCGAGTTGATGGCAGCCTAGCAAATCTTCAGGTATAGTCTTCTCTAGTCGACAGGATCAAAGCGGCATTGCCCATTGATGCTAGATTCTGAAGGCTTAAGGACAGGACAGAAGTCGAAGAGCGGACAAGATTGAACATCCATGCTGATGGTACATTAAGATGTAGAAATCGTCTATATGTTCCTAATGGAGAGATTCGGCAGGAGCTTATGGGAGAAGCGTATAGTTCGATATATTCTATACATCTAGGAGGGACTAAGATGTATCGAGACTTGCAGCAACACTATTCGTGGCATGGGATGAAGCGAGAGATAGCTTATTTTGTCGCCAAGTGTTTGGTGTGTCAGTAGGTGAAGGCAGATCACCAGAGATCAGCCGGTTTATTGCAGCCGCTTCCTATTCCTAAGTGGAAGTGGGAACATATCACTATAGATTTCGTCACGGGATTCCCAAAAACTCCCAATGGACGAGATACAGCATGGGTGATAGTAGATAGACTCACCAAGTCGGCCCATTTCTTGCCCTTCAGAGTGGGCCAATCCACGGAAGCATTAGTTGATATGTATATGAAGCATATAGTAAAGCTACATAGTGTTCTAGTTAGTATTGCATCAGATCTAGATTCGAGATTTACGTCTTATTTCTGAAAAGATGCAGGAAAGCTTGGGTACTCGTCTGAAGTTTAGTACGGCTTATCATCCTCAGACTGATGGACAGTCAGAGCGGACTACTCAGACACTAGAAGATATGTTGAGGGCATGTATGTTATACTTCGAAGGATCTTGCGAAGGCTATCTTCATCTTGTGGAGTTTTCCTATAACAATAGTTTTCAAGCGAGCATTCAGATGGCTCCGTTTGAAGCTTTGTATGGTAGAAAGTGTAGGTCTCCTATTTATTGGAGCGACGGAGGAGAGAGGTAGATTTTGAGGTCAGAGCTTGTAGTTGGCACAGTAAAGAAGGTGAAGAAGATACAAGGCCACCTTCGAGCAGCATATGATAGACAGAAGTAGTGGGCAGATCTTCATCGTCGTCCTTTGGAGTTTAAGGAAGGCGATTATGTTTTCTTGAAGATATCACCCACTAGAGGCAAGATTCATTTTGGAGGACGTGGCAAACTAAGCCTGAAATATATTGGGCCATTCGACATCTTGGAGCAAGTTGGTGAAGTTGCTTACCATTGGTACTACAACCATCATTAGATGGGGTACATGACGTCTTTCATGTATCGCAGCTGAGAAGATATGTTTCAGATAGAAGTCATGTCCTTGATCACTCAGAAATCATATTTGGCCCTAGATTATCATACCAGGAGCAGCCTGTAGAGATCCTTGATCGCAGAGTGAAAGTATTACTCAACCAATCTATACCTCTAGTTCGTGTGTCATGGAAGCACCACCCTCTAGGTGAATCTACTTGGGAGCGTGAGGATGACATACGTAACCGTTTTCCTTATCTATTCGAGAATCAAGGTATGATTTTCTAGTAATTTTGTTTCTAATACCATATATTATTAAACGCATTTCGTAGTTAGTGCGTTGATTTTTAAATTTCGAGGACAAAATTTTTATAAGTTGCGTACAATGTAAACCCCTGCATTTTTTAAAATTTTAATTTATGTAAAACCCATATTTATTTTATTTTTAAGATTTTTATTTATTAATATAAATATTTTAATTTAGTCGTCATAGCAGTCAGTGGTTACATTATGTACGTTTATGACTAAATGTACATCATAATGTTAGAATTTTTGTAAAAAATATTTTAGAATATTTTTGAGATTTTTTAGAATCTATTAGGAAACTTTTTAGTATGAAACTTGCGCCATTGAATTCAATACATTTTTCTGGTCCTATGGGCCAAGTTTGGTCCGATTCTGAGAAGGTTGATCTGAACGCTATTTTGGCGGGCCCGCAACCCGATCCAATGGGCAAAATTGTGCACGGTCCACCAAAATCCAACTTTGGACATACGGTTGGGTTCGTATCGTTAAACCATACTCGTAGACATATAATTTGATGACTTTTAGAGAACTTAATTCTGTTACGCTTTTCGGTGTAAAGCGGGTCCAACGGCGGACACTGAATTGACCCAAAATTAAGATTTTTCCCTTGTGTCCAGAATTAGACTTTTGGGTAGGCAATCTTAGATATTTCTTTTATGACGGGAATGTTCGTGATATTTGTTTCAACATCCGAAGACGTTTGCATGAGTTGACCTTTACCAACCTTTGTTTTATGGCGTTCTGGACGTTGTCGATTCTTCACACCACTCAAGGCAAAAAACTTGCCATAATTTATTCTTCTTTATGTTCATTTTTACTGTTTTTATTTTAGTATTTATTTTATTTCTAGTTTTATCATACTGTGCCTCTAAGTCATACTTGGGTGCGAACGGCTATTTTTAGTCATTTACTATTCTAGTTGTTTATTTAATTGTATTGACTCAGTATAGTTGATCACCCCATTGATATGAGATATTGGCATATCTCCTATGGCCTTGACACATGTATACCATGAGTTGTGAGTCTCATGTAGGACACGGTCTTGCGTATTCGGTTGGCTTCCGGTACGTATAGAATGGTTAGGATATAAATGCTGATAGTATATGCATGTTTAGTGGACTTAGCAGTTATTAGATGATCATATGTGTCATGGACTTGACATGGACAGACATGAGGGTAGGGACGATAGTTCCTTAGCATATGGGCCACGTTGCACTTTTCCTTTGTAACCCGAAAGCTCCGCTGGAGATACGGTGTGAGATGACCCTCTCAGGTTTGCCACTGTCGTTCTGAGGAACGTTATGCACTGAGGCCCCTGATTCCCAAGCGAGAATTATGCCATATCCCATTTATTAGCCAGACTGCCCACGCGTCAGAGGTCTGTTCTTAAAATGCATTTTACGTAGAATGGTTAGAGGACCCGCCTGGTTTACTTACATTCAGTATATTGGAATATTGTATGTTTCTTGTTGCGTCCCTCTGAGAACCTGCTATTTTCTCCAGGTATAGATGCGCAGGATTATACTCAGGAGTATGGATCAGCTCTAGAGATGTTTATGCTGACGAAGAGATGTACCCTAGTGATCAGTCCTGATCATATTTTAGCTTTGGAGACATTTATTATTTTGTCTAGATAGCTACTCTGCTTTTACAGACTTACATTACAGCTGTTTGGTAGTGGATCTGTCTCCACCCGACTATCTTCACATTTGACTATTTATTTTCATTATTGGATTTTATTTATCATATTTGTTGTGGATGAGATAGACTGTATGAGACATTTATTGTTATATTCACATTTACAGCTTATGTATATATATATCGGGATGATCCATATATTGGATTATAATTTTGTATATATACAGCTGGCTTGAAATGTTCCTAGTCCTAACTTAAATGGGCCTGGGGCGTTACAGGTCCAACTACTGCTGTTGGTGCTCTTGGTGATGGCAAATCTGGCCTAGGCGGCTGTTGGAATGGCCTTGGTACTGGTAAGGCCTGGTGGTGCACCATCTGTGCTGCAAGACATGGCGGTTCTGGATAATCTCGAATGGTGTACCGATCTTAACCGTATCTCAATCATACCTCCAATATTCTTTGACAGTCTCCGGCTAGGTTCCACTTCTTAGCACAATGTTGTAGATGGGTATCTCTTGAACATGTGGATGTGCCACCCTCTGCTGCTGGAATGTCATTCGGCACTTTGTTGGTCCTTCGGGTGGTGCTCGAACTGTTGAAGTCAATAAATGTGGACGCTTCTGGTTAGCCTCCCTTTTGTTGATCCTCTCCTGGCGTCGTGCTGCTGTCAAGACAACTGAGCAAGAAATAGGTGCTACTGCTCCTACTAGCCTCTGTATCTCAAAATTGAATCCCTCGTAGAACTTTTTTTGCCTTCTACTCTTCGATCTTTATCAGGTACGATGCATATCGGCTCAACCGCAAGAATTCGGAGTTGTACTCTTCGAATGTCATGCTGTCCTGAGTAAGTTGGATGAATTGGTTTTGAAGGTCTGCTCGTGCTGTAGGAGGGGTGTACATCTCTTCGGAATTTTGAAGTGTGTGGATGCGGTTGATCGCTCTGCTGAGTAGGTTGGCCTCCAAGTGGTTGTGGTGTCGACGGGATTTGCTTGTCCGTTCTGTGGATCCATCTTCCTTCATACAAAGAAAACCCTTAACCAAGGATGAATTCAAGCAGGATGCAAGTCAAGGAATCAATTGAATTCAAATTTGGAAGTCAAGGGCGATAAATAGTATGAATGAGATCATATTTCGAGTATAGTCCTAATTAGCAGACTCGTTTGGTACAGTCATGTAACCAAGTTGATTTGACGTTTGACTTGCTTGGGCCACCACAAAAATATGTCACGCCCTAGTCCCAATATCCATTAGAGCTAGAACACGTGATATGCCAGCATACACATTCCATAGGTATCCCCAATTTAATGGACCAAATAGAAAGTATCTTAAGCTATAAAATAATATAATACATGGCAGTCACAAGAACTAACTATAAGCCCACTAATTTTTGGCTATTATTTTAAATTATTTTTTTATTAATTTAATATGGTTATTTTAATATTAAACTATATTTTACAATCAATTATGACTATAGAAGTACTTTACCATAGGTTTCATTCTTGAAGCACAACAATTATCAATTTCTCAAATCTAGCTCCATATTCGTATACTAGATGTGTCTACCTTCAGTTTGATATATCATGTCACATTCAAATATGTTCCCTTGTATAGTTTATGTACAATTTCGGATCAAAAATTCAACGATCACCCTTACCGTAACATTTGACTTATTTTCCAATTTTGATTAGAGACTCGATCTCGATCCAAACCATTCAATCCAATATACGGTTTTTACCTATTTTGAGCCTACTACACACATGCCAATGGTGTCCTACTTAATTGAGTTCTCTTGTACTATTTATTTTCAAATGGCACACAATATACATTAAATATCTTTTCGGAGTCAATTTCAATTCCATAAACCCTATAGGCCTAGAACTAGTTCAATTAGCCTTGGTTGAGCCTATAATAGGTTACCATAACTAATTAGGATAAATTTATATTAATTTTTAGAGGATTTTGTACATACATAATAGATTTGAAAAAAAAAATCCACCATTGACTTTATAAATTAGGAAACCTATTAATTATCCATTGATTCAAATATGCATATTTTTAAGCTCAGGTATCAAGAATATGTCATTCACGTATTGTATCATATAGGTCTCAATGGAAAATAATATCCATAGAATCACATGAAGGCTCTAAATATCAATACTAGGCAACTTAACAGTTGAATGCACGTGAATAAATCTGGAAGCACGTATTGATATAACCACTAAGGTCCAAGACAATAACATAAATAGAAGGAATAAAATACAAATGATAAAACATGAACTGAACGATAGCAAGACGCACTTACCTGATTCCATAGTATGAAGATGGAATGTCGCTCCCATGTCAACGCCTCCGGAATCCAATGCTCCTAATAATTAATTAACTTATAATATGACTAAATTATCTAAATTATTATTACTAACCATAAATAACCATGTCCAAATATCACATGGAACCATTGAATTCTTGTAACGCCCAAGTCCCAATAAACGTAGAACTAGGCATACAGAACATGTCAGTTGCATGCATGCAAAGAATACTCCAATATATGGAATCCCCGCACACACACTAAGTTGTAATTAACTAAACCATGAGTAGTCATAGATAATCTATATGTCATCCATAGAACACAAAAATAAGGCAATAGCCTAATAAATAAATAAAAGACTCAAAAGATAATATAGTCGGGTGGAGATAAATCTACTATCAAACAGCTATAAAAAATAGTCTGAGATAACTGGAGTCCGACCTCCAAAAAATAAAATAAAATAAAATAGTCTGAGATAACTGGAGGCCGACCTCCAAAAATGAAATAAAATAAAATAAAAGGGATAAGGTATCAAACTATAATGTAGCAATGTCATGCCCCCTAAACAAAGATAACTAGATCTCTGAAGGTGAGACCTCCACAATTGAGAATGAAGGATATAATGCAGAGCTTTACTCCTGGGGGAAATCCTGGTCGTCTAAGCCTGGAGAGGTCACTAGGTCCTCAGAGGGACGTAACAAGATATAATAAAACATGCCATATAAATTATGTATATAATAAAGAATGAATGCAACAGGGTGCCTAATCAATCTACTGTGAATATGTAGTTAAGAAGAAACCTTCAATGCATGGACAATCTGGATATAATAGGATTGGCATAGTCCCCTCTTTGGGCACCAGGGGCCTTAAAAATGACATTCCTGGAACATCAGAGGCCAGCAAAAACAATAATAAGGGGTATTCAGGCCCATATCTCCAGCAAAACTTTCGGGTACGATAGGATAGTGCATACTCGGCACATACGTTAAGGAACTATTCTTTCCATCCCATGCCTATTTGTGTCATCTCCATGACATGTAATACCTCTAATAACTGCCAAGTCTAGAAATCATGCAATTTTTATTAGCAGTTATATCCTATCCGCCGCACGTCTCATACGTATCGGTGGGCAGCGGACTATACGAGTCCGTGTCCTTCATGTGACTCACAATTCATAAAAAAACTCAAGTGTCAAGGCCATAGAAGATATACCAATCTCTCACAATAATGGGGTGGTTACCTAGTACTAAGTCATCATGAATAAAAATAAATAAAAGTAATAAAAATGACTAACGCAGTCGCTCGCACCCAAGTATGACTTGGATGGACAGTTTGATAGAAACATGTAGACAACAAATAAATAAAAGAAATAACATGATAAAATATCATTAATTAAATTGTAAATAGTGGCAAGGTTTCTTGCCTGGAGGTGGTGTGCAGAAAATGACGTCTAGTAACGCAACTCGTTAGAATCAAAGATCAATGAAAGTCAACTTCCGCAAACATCCTCGGATGCTGAAATAAACATCTCGATCATTTTCGACATAAGAAAGATATCTAAGATTGCCTACCCATAAGTCTAATTCTGGACACAGGAGCAAAATCATAATTTTGGGCCAAATCGGTATCCACCGCTAGATCCACATTGCACCAAAAAGTGTGTCAAAATCTACGATATCTAAAGTCATCAAGTTATATGTCTACGGGTTTCGTTTGAAGATACAAACTCAACCGTATGTCCAAATTTGGACTCCGGTATGCTGTGTACAATTTCATTCATTGGATCGGGTCGTAGGTCCGACAAAATAGCAATCCGGTCGACCATCTTAGAATCGGACCAAACTTGGCTCACAGGGCCGTAAAAATAATACGAGTGTAGTGGCGCAATCGAGGTGATGAGCGTACACAAAGTTGTGGGCTAGTTTGGAAAAGGACTGATACGAGGTATCTCAAACGATACGCTTCGATTTCGTCGCACACACAACCAAATTGAGTTCCGTTGAATCCCACACGTCAGTGAAGTCGATAACACCTTTAGATGCTTTCGGTTCGTGACCACTTCATCCGGTTTGTTTCTGCAAATGCCATATCTAAATTTTTTTCTAAAATTTACTGTTTTCGACAACTATTTTTCTCAGTTTTGGAAATCCATTTTCTCAACGCACAGTTGATGAAATAAAAAACTACAAATGGGTTTCGAAGCCCTATAGGTTGTCTAAAACTATGATCAATTAGTTTCTCGAAACATCGATGGATTGGCAAAAATTTTGACTTCCAAAGTGGGTTCCAGGACTGATTTTATACTATTATTGAAATAGTTTTTCGTCGATGTTCGCATCGATTTTCTGGATAGACTGGTTAACTATTTTCGAATCTATTTAATAGGGTTAACTAGGCTTACTATAGGATTTTATAGAATCAAAATTGATCGATTACAGGAGGAGAAAAGGGGTCAAAAAGAGGGTTACCTCGCGACGAATGCTGCGAACAGCTACTACTACTGCTGTCGGTTCGTGTGTGCGACGACGGTGCTCGAAACGAGCTTCAAAGCGGCATAGGCAGTCATGGGTCATAGCAGGAGATCGAGGAATGTCCTAGGATCAAGTGTTCTGATTCACAAGGGAATTTGGATGTGGAAAGTTTGGAAAAAAATATCGAACACCCGAGTTTATGTACTCGATTTAAATCTAATTTTTAATCGAATTCAATCTCGATTAAATCTAGGTTTTGATGTCATCTTGTGGAAAACATGATTAGGATCACGTAGGGAAAAATCTATGGAGGATTGATGAAGATTTGAGTAGGATTTGAATTTGTTTCGAATCAATCAAAAACAAATCACTAAACGCCTATTCTCTCATTGTGCTCGAACTCCAACCACTTGGGCCGCATGCATCTCTCTAAACCACTAGGCTAGAGGTCATTTGCATATATATATATATATATATATATATATATATACAAAAATATATATATACAAATAAAATCAAATAAAACTTCTAAAAATTCCTAAAATCCAAAAATATTTTCTAAAATATTTCAATAAATAATCTTGTACAAATTACCTACTATATATATAAAATTTAGTAATTTCTTGCTATTAATAAAATCATAAGTCTAATGTCAAGCTATTTAATTAATCAAGAAAATATTATAAATTATATTAAATAAAATTAATATTTTTTTAAAAATTTAGGGGGTTTACATACTACCCAAATTATAAAAATTTCATCCCCAAAATTAAAACTAAGGCATGATGAATGCAATGCAATGAGATGCGGAAAGGAAAGGAATTTAACATTTTAAAAATCGTACCTTGATTTTTGAACATATGTGGAAACTGATTTTGAATGTCATCCTCGCACTCCTAAGTAGACTCTCCTAGCGAGTCTTGCTTCCATGCCACACGAACCAATGGATTAGAATGATTCTGCAACTCCTTCACTCGACGATCAAGAATCTCTACTGGTTGCTCCTGATATAACAAACTCGGTCAAACTATAATTATGGAGTGATCGAGCACATGACTGCTATCTACTTCATATATTCTTAGCTGAGACACATGGAATATGTCATGCACTTCCTCGGTGGAAGTGCCAATCTATAGGAAACTTCTCTAACTCGCTCCAAGACATCGAAAGGACCGATATATCTTAGACTCAAGTTGCAACGTCCTCCGAATCGAATCGTACCTCTGGTGGGTAATATCTTCAAGAATGCATGGTCGCCTTCCTTGAACTCCAAAGGAAAATAATGAAGATCCGCCCACTCTTCTGTTTGTCATGTGCTGCTCGTAGGTGGCCTTAAATCTTCTCACTTTCTCTTTTTCTCACGACCAATTCTGGACCCAAAATCTGTCGCTCTCCTTCATCACTCCAACAAACGGGAGACAAATACTTTCTAGCGTAAAATACTTCAAATGGAGCCATCTGAATGCTCGCTTGATAGCTATTATTATAAGAATACTCCACAAGATGGAGGTGGTCTTCCCATGATCCGCAAAAGTCAAGCATACATGCTCTCAATATATCTTCTAGTGTTTGAATAGTATGCTCTTACTGCTCGTTGGTCTGCGGATGATAAGACGTACTAAACTTCAGACGGGTACCCAAGCTTTCTTGCATGCTTCTCCAAAAATGAGATATAAATCTAGAATCTCGATCTGACATTGATGCTAACTGAAGCACCATGCAGCTTCACTATTTACGTCATATTCATGTCCGCTAAGACTTCCGTGGATTGGCCTACTCTAAAGGACAAGAAGTGGGCTGACTTAGTAAACCTATCCATGATCACCCATACTGTGTTTCGTCCATTAGGACTTTGAGGAAATCTCGTGACAAAATCTATGGTAATGTGCTCCCACTTCCACTTAGGAATGGAAAGCGGCTGCAACAATCCTGTTGATCTCTGGTGCCCCACCTTTATTTGTTAACACACTAAATACTTGGCCACAAAACAAGCTCTCTCTCGCTTCATCCCATGACATCAATAGTGATGTCGCAGATCCCGGTACATCTTGGTTCCTTCGGGGTATATAGAGTAGATTGAGCTATGTGCTTCAGCCATCAATTCTTGATGAAGCTCTATGTTTGGAACATATAGACGATCTCTGCATCGTAATGTCCCATCCGGAGGAATCCTTAATCCAGACTACTCTCCTGCTTCGGTCCTCTCTCTAAATCTTCGGAATCTAGCGTCTGTGGGTAATACAGTCTTGATTCTCTCTACTAGTGATGATTACACTTGAAGATTGGCTAGTACGCCATCAGCTCCGGGTAATACTGAAGTACATGTAGGCAACTCTAGAGGTAGGGTGAATAAGTATGTGTGGATAATAGCCAATTAAAAATAACTCTAGTAAAGTTCACCCAACATAAATAATAATCATAGTATAAGTGCGGAATATAAAAAGAGATCGGAGAAGTGTACGCAGACACAACAGTTTTTAACCTGGTTTCCTTCGTGGAGGACTAGTCCAGGCTTGAGAACTCTAGCTCAGGATTGAAATCCACTGTTTGTGAAATAGCGTACAACCACGTTCCTTTACTCAGAAGAGCACGCTAACTTCTTACAGATTCGCAATTGGTGAGACTTGGAATTGTCCAAGTGACTTCTTTTGGAACTCTTGCACAAACTTCTAGTTGACTTGCACTAAGCACCTTAGGGGCTTGGAAAATTTTGTGGCTAGTTAGATGAGAAGGATAAGCTGTTGAATGTATAGGCTATAGGAGAAGAGAAGATGAGAAGATTGGATGATTGAAAATGAGAGAAATCAAGGCCTATATATATATACTAGTCCAGAGGGGCAGAGTTCGGCCAGAACTCTGTCCCAAATATTCAAAAATTTAGCCAATGGTCAACTAGCAACCAGTAAACCCTAAAAATTAGGTCCTGAAATTAAGGGGACAGAGTTCGTCCCGAACTCTGTGTAAGGCAGAGTTCGGCCTGAACTCTGTCTCCTTGGGGACAGAACGTTCATGGGCTATTTTTGGGTTTCGTATGTTTTTGGACTTTTGTTTGTGGAGCTTTAGGTGTAAAGTCTAGGATCGAGATACTCAGTGCGACTCAACTTATATTAGCCTAGACTCAATAAAAAAGTAAACATACAGACTCGGAGAATAAGTAAACAGCAGAATGTCATAGCAATTGTCGATGACGTTCGTCTTGATCTGATGTGTGGTGATTGTCTATTTTGAAGCTTGATGGAGCTTGATGTGTCAAGTTGGATCATAGCAGATATCGTCTTGTTAATTATCAAGATTAGGTTGACTGTGATCCAGTTTGGGTCAACAATCTCTCCTATTTTGATAATTAACAAAAATACGATATTTGCATATCGTAACATTCATACTTGGACATATGGAATAATGATAATAGCTCCCCCGTAGATGAACATGTTGGCTCCTCCTTATTTGGATCTGTCCCGAGACAAGTTCTAATCCAAGCATGCACAGCAATATATATATAATGAAGCTCAAAAGCACATGTCCATACAAATATCACAAGTTTTGCAAATATCACAAGTATTCTCCCCCTTTGTCATTTAGCAAAGTGATAAAGTGGCTCCTCCATAATAGTAGACAAAGTGAATACATGCAATCACACAATGTGGAACCACAATCATGAGATAAACTACTAGCCGTTTTATAACTCATAAAAACCAAGGTGCATAAGTCTGAAGGAAATACAATACATGAAAATAGAAGTACTATAACTCAACGTTTATAAACTATGACATAAAACATAAGGAAACTATAGCCTAACATCAGCAACATCATCAGCAGGTACTAAACCATGACCATCATGGAGCACGGGATGGACCAGCAGAGTCTGAAGGGTCGCTGGCAGAGCGACGAGGGTCGTCGAAAGCCGCGTCCGGGTCCAGAAACCACCTGACCCATGTGTCGTCAATACGATAACCTTCACGAGAGGGATCCCGTACGATAGGGAACGACATGGTAGGATGGGTGGCCAGGGGTAATGCCCCGCTCTGCCCTAGCGGAACGCCGATTCCAAACGGCAAGTGCAACGACTCAAACGAGCCGTCGACCCGAAGAGTTGCTTCGACCCGATGAAGTATCGATGCGAATCGATGCAAGGCTTACATTGGCCCGACAAGATGAATCCAGACTTAGACTATCGAAGGCGCACTCGGAGTATCGCCCGACCGATGCGAACATCGCTAAGGTGGGTGGCTCCGATGACCCATCTGTGCTTAGCCTAGACACATAACAATACGGACACATTCACGAGAATCGCTAGGCGATAACACCTTGCATGCTAATAAATGATCCAACGCACCTAGCTAAGGGAATAATCCCATCTTGTATGCTTGTATAGAATATGGAAAGAAATATGGAAAGTATGAGAACTCTCGTACCACGCTTCACGCTCGTGCTACGGCACAAGCTTACGTTCAGGTTCCCTATGCGTTTAACAATCAAACAATGAATGGATTACAACAATGAAACGGGAAGACTATCGATATAGTCGTTCCGAGTAGAGTTAGCAATATTGAAAGACTATGGGACCGATGGGTCGCCAAGGCGACTCCCGCACGAGGAGTTGCAAAATGTATAAATGAATGAATGAACGAATAAGTGAATGTATGAACCAACGAATAAAAGAATGAATACGTGAATAAATCGATGGACAAATGGCACAGGCGTTGTGTGGAGTATACCGTGGCCGTATAATTGAAAGATAAGATAAGAAAGAATGGTTAGCGACAGGTGTGACAGACACGTGCAACGGGGCTCGCTACCCGTGCTGCACGGACGCCAACCTGGTCGATAACGTAAGAAGGCTAAGGGTTAGCCTACGGCGGAGATAGCCGTTAAGTTAGAAAGACAAGTTAATACGAAATGGTCGTGGACAAACGGCACGAGCGAGGGGTGGCGTATGCTGTGACCATAGAGAAAAGGGATTCCGCGGCATGGTCAAAGTGTGAAGGACGTGCCGGTCCGGACGGAATCAAAAATATGGCTTACGGGCTGCCTGGGTGCGGACTCGGCCACCCGGGGGACGTAAGTACAGGCGTATTTCAAGAGACTAACGGGGTGTGTGCCAGTCCTCACCCTATCGTTGGTTGCGAAATACCACGGCTTGGATGTCCAAAATGGCTTGTGATGCCAGCGACCGGTGCATATAGAGTTAAGTGGGCTTGCTGGTGGCAATCCACGTGCAAGTCCTTGCATTGAAATCAAAGTAGTCTAAGTTAACTAAATGAAGTGCCCTATGAATATGCCTGAATGGTAACACACAAAATGATAAGAGTACTTTATTCAATGAGTTAGATAACGTGCCCACGACGTGCTAGAACATGCTATGACTCGCGAGAACCTGAGGCAGGAACACGAGCACGGCACTGAGTGCGTACATGAATCATGACTTGGTTTACATATGAACTGTTGTCTAACTTGATTTACTTTGAACAGGGAAGGCCGGACGGTAAGTATGGGTAAGTTGTAAATGTATTTTCATGCGACACTATGAAATCGGTAACACGAGATAGGTTATATCATATGCCATGAAAATGACCCTAAGGCAAGATTAGAAAGACAATGAATGATAGATGACGCACAAAAGTAAATGGAACGTGTTCGGTAATGATAGCATTGTGGGCGAGCTAGCCTCCCCACCAGTGCATAACAATGTACTGATAACCCCACAGTCTACTTGCAGGAAGCAGGAGACGCCGGCGGGTGCGGAGCTTCCATCGAACGTGCTAAGGCGCGGAGCTATCTCTGGGCCTGGGAGCGTTGCAAGGAGCTGGAGCACCATATACGGGACATAATGTATCGGAACATCGCCATGAATCATTCCATCTTGTAAGCCACTTGGCACGCCTTTTATGTTTCAGAGAGAGAGAGCTTGAGAGACTTGTAATATCGGCCTAGCGTCGCTTGTAAACTTATTGAATATCAATAAAGAGTTTGGTTTCGCTTCAACTTGTGTTCATTTATTTTCCGCTGCAAACGGGGACACTCTGTGCGACTCTGTGGCCTAGAAATCAAATCGGCCGTTTCTGGACTTGGCCTTGCACGGGCGCAACCTAGGCCCATGCGGCATCACGTCTTAGCGAGGACGATCGCTCCTACGGGAGCGGGGCGTGACAGATTGGTATCAGAGCACGACTTTACGTCCTTGGACATCATTTCGATTTTCTCAGTTTTGAAAGCTCGTTGGAAACAAAAGAAGTGTATGCTCTCTCTCGTTGTGCCTTGGGATATTCCATACAATAAGTCTAATACTTTCAAAAGCTCGTACGAGTACTCGGTTGGACGGGATCGATAGGCGAAGGCCTTTGTGCCACCACGACGAACTTGAGTTGGAAGGAACCGATGCTAAGAGTTAGCAAACGTAGTGCGTGCTTGAATGAGCTTACGCTGACAGCAAACGAGTACACAAGACCAAAGTATAGTTCGAACGGGATGGAAGGTACTTAAGACTTGGTCGACTCCGCTAAGAAGAAGAAATCGTATTGATTTCGTAGACAAGAACGCTTGAGAAGCGAACCGAATCATCTCGAGGACCGAGACAAACGATAGTGAGATACACATGAGTTCGGTTTTAAATCGAAGTTAACAAAACGATCGGCAAATCAAAACTATCACGAGTAGCTTGTCCGACTTCGCTAATCGCTAAGCTTGGTTGAAATGTACGTGTTCGGGGGACGCCTTGGATACATGCACGATCCAAACTCAGCGATATGATGAACTCGAATGCAGCTGCAAGTGGGTGTTGCGATGCGCATGAACGAATGAATGAGTTTGCCTTAGCCTATGACTCTCGAGTTTGATAAGTCACGATACACCTCGTACGACCATTTCAGTCCCATGATACGTCGATATAGCAACCAAGTCAAAGAAACGCAACAATAGAATAAGTACCATAAACTCCAAAATGAATAAAAAGTCATTCAATGAAATCGACCAAACGTATGCGACGTAAAACTTGGAAGGATAACCGAGCATGGCTCGATTCCTTAGAACGATAGAACCGTTCGATAGAATTGTCTAAGATATGCACACGGCATGAGTTAAGGAACGGTAGGATGACCTGCACTCAGGAAGTCTCGAGGACGAGACTTGTTTTGAGTGGTGTATTATGTAATGCCCCGCTCCGCCCTAGCGGAACGCCGATTCCAAACGGCAAGTGCAACGACTCAAACGAGCCGTCGACCCGAAGAGTTGCTTCGACCCGATGAAGTATCGATGCGAATCGATGCAAGGCTTATATTGGCCCGACAAGATGAATCCAGACTTAGACTATCGAAGGCACACTCGGAGTATCGCCCGACCGATGCGAACATCGCTAAGGTGGGTGGCTCCGATGAACCCATCTGTGCTTAGCCTAGACACATAACAATACGGACACATTCACGAGAATCGCTAGGCGATAACACCTTGCATGCTAATAAATGATCCAACGCACCTAGCTAAGGGAATAATCCCATCTTGTATGCTTGTATAGAATATGGAAAGAAATATGGAAAGTATGAGAACTCTCGTACCACGCTTCACGCTCGTGCTACGGCACAAGCTTACGTTCAGGTTCCCTATGCGTTCAACAATCAAACAATGAATGGATTACAACAATAAAACGGGAAGACTATCGATATAGTCGTTCTGAGTAGAGTTAGCAATATTGAAAGACTATGGGACCGATGGGTCGCCAAGGCGACTCCCGCACGAGGAGTTACAAAATGTATAAATGAATGAATGAACGAATAAGTGAATGTATGAACCAACGAATGAAAGAATGAATACGTGAATAAATCGATGGACAAACGGCACGGGCGTTGTGTGGAGTATACCGTGGCCGTATAATTGAAAGATAAGATAAGAAAGAATGGTTAGCGACAGGTGTGGCGGGCATGTGCAACGGGGCTCGCTACCCGTGCTGCACGGACGCCAACCTGGTCGATAACGTAAGAAGGCTAAGGGTTAGCCTACGGCGGAGATAGCCGTTAAGTTAAAAAGACAAGTTAATACGAAATGGTCGTGGACAAACGGCACGAGCGAGGGGTAGCATATGCTGTGACCGTAGAGAAAAGGGATTCCGCGACATGGTCAAAGTGTGAAGGACGTGCCGGTCCGGATGGAATCAAAAATATGGCTTACGGGCTGCCTGGGTGCGGACTCGGCCACCCGGGGGACGTAAGTGCAGGCGTATTTCAAGAGACTAACGGGGTGTGTGCCAGTCCTCACCCTATCGTTGGTTGCGAAATACCACGGCATGGATGTCCAAAATGGCTTGTGTTGCCAGCGACCGGTGCATATAGAGTTAAGTGGGCTTGCTGGTGGCAATCCACGTGCAAGTCCTTGCATTGAAATCAAAGTAGTCTAAGTTAACTAAATGAAGTGCCCTATGAATATGCCTGAATGGTAACATACAAAATGATAAGAGTACTTTATTCAATGAGTTAGATAACGTGCCCACGACGTGCTAGAACATGCTATGACTCGCGAGAACCTGAGGCAGGAACACGAGCACGGCACTGAGTGCGTACATGAATCATGACTTGGTTTACATATGAACTGTTGTCTAACTTGATTTACTTTGAACAGGGAAGGCCGGACGGTAAGTATGGGTAAGTTGTAAATGTATTTTCATGCGACACTATGAAATCGGTAACACGAGATAGGTTATATCATATGCCATGAAAATGACCCTAAGGCAAGATTAGAAAGACAATGAATGATAGATGACGCACAAAAGTAAATGGAACGTGTTCGGTAATGATAGCATTGTGGGTGAGCTAGCCTCCCCACCAGTGCATAACAATGTACTGATAACCCCACAGTCTACTTGCAGGAAGCAGGAGACGCCGACGGGTGCGGAGCTTCCATCGAACGTGCTATGGCGCGGAGCTATCTCTGGGCCTGGGAGCGTTGCAAGGAGCTGGAGCACCATATACAGGACATAATGTATCGGAACATCGCCATGAATCATTCTATCTTGTAAGCCACTTGGCACGCCTTTTATGTTTCAGAGAGAGAGAGCTTGAGATACTTGTAATATCGGCCTAGCGCCGCTTGTAAACTTATTGAATATCAATAAAGAGTTTGGTTTCGCTTCAACTTGTGTTCATTTATTTTTCGCTGTAAACGGGGACACTCTGTGCGACTCTGTGGCCTAGAAATCAAATCGGCCGTTTCTGGACTTGGCCTTGCACAGGCGCAACCTAGGCCCGTGCGGCATCACGCCTTAGCGAGGACGATCGCTCCTACGGGAGCGGGGCATGACAGATTGGTATCAGAGCACGGCTTTACGTCCTTGGACATCATTTCGATTTTCTCAGTTTTGAAAGCTCGTTGGAAACAAAAGAAGTGTATGCTCTCTCTCTCGTTGTGCCTTGGGATGTTCCATACAATAAGTCTAATACTTTCAAAAGGTCGTACGAGTACTCGGTTGGACAGGATCGATAGGCGAAGGCCTTTGTGCCACCACGACGAACTTGAGTTGGAAGGAACCGATGCTAAGAGTTAGCAAACGCAGTGCGTGCTTGAATGAGCTTACGCTGACAGCAAACGAGTACACAAGACCAAAGTATAGTTCGAACGGGATGGTTATGCACGCAGCCTTTTGGCTAAGTTGTGCAGAGTATCGCGCACCTAGACCTTCTGGTGCAAACGAGTTGCGAGTGAGATCGATTATCGCTCGAACGAGAATAAGTGAACGTGCAAACTTGAATAAAGTCCGTACGGGATGGCTATGCACACGACCTTTTGGTTATGTTGGGCCGCGTGTCGCACACCTCGACTTCTGGTGCAATCGAGTGGCGAGCGATATCAAGTATCGCTCGGTCGGAAACGGAGATACACTTAGAGTGTATATCGATAGGAACGCTATCAAACTAACGCTTAGGCGTGCACGAAAGATTGGCTTGGATTTGAGGGTTAATACATGAACGACTTAGTACGTCGAGGCGACATGAGCGATTACGCTAGAGATTCGTCGAACGAATCTGAAGGATGTCTTAGCGCATGACGCGAACGTGATTGAGGACTAGATCGTATGGCTTGAATCCGAGTGGTGTATGTGATAGGTTCAGAGAAGAATAAGAATGAGTTACGACGACTAGTCGAGTGGCTCGAACCCTGAGTGGTGTATGGACGTTATAGAAATTGTTCGAGCGAGACTGAAGGATTTATGGATAGAACGAGTATGTCGGCGAGGCGATGCGATCGCACAGAGCCCTAGAACGCGTCACGCTTAGTTGATCGTGACTTCGTGTGTCCCGAACGAGATGTCGTTCGGACAACTTGTGAATGAGCAACGCGAGTTAGAAAATGATTCGGAATGATGAATGAAAATGAATGGTCTAAATCGAGGAAACTTAGAGGATCGCGCGTACGATTTGGGATTGATTCAATGAAATGTGACTTGAGTTTTAAACAACGATCATGAAACGAGCTTGAGGAATAGCGATCGAACTTAATCTTGAATATCGAAGAAATTGTGGAGTATCCAACTCGGACAACAGCATCAACGTACGACTCGAAATCGGTTGCAAAGGAAGATCGTCAGGTTACGCATATCGTCGATGGTATTGAGGCGTATCAAAGATCGATATGCGATAACTCGGGGGCACTCTGACTCGGCGAATGACGGTCGTGTAAATGTCATTGTTCCGTTGGACGCTATACTTGAAACGTTAAAAATGTGTCGAGGAAAAGATAGATTTGGCTCGAGGATTTTCTAGTTGAACGAAATATAAATGGACTATCGATCTTGGCTTGGATAGAAAATGAAATGCTTGGATTTGCTTCGTTGACAACCACAACGTTGACGTTCTTATCTTATGCGAGCGCAACTCCAGCCTCGTACATGCGTCGCGCCGGATTAGGACGATCACTCCGCATGAGCGCCGATATGGTGATTCATACGGCGGGAGTGATTGAACTTGGATGGCGTGGCAATTTGATTGCTTCGACTTGTGGTTTAACGCGAAGGAGGACTCGGGAATGAATTTGTGTGCTTGACGATTGAAATTGAGGATTGTGTAGGTCCAATCCGCGTATCGAGAATGGGTTAGTCTAAAACTCAAACAAGAGTTACGCCCCGATGAGAATGATTATTCCTCGGGAGCGTTGCATGGTGATTCATGAACCGTCGTGGATAATCGGACTCGCGTGAGATTGGGACGCAATGTATTGTCGAGCTGGATGACCTCATGATCGAATACACGAATTGGTTAGAACTGGTGATTGAATGGAATTGAATGTGTGTGCAACGTAAGTCTTGATACGAATTAGATGATCATGCTCGATGTTTAGAAATCTGAGTGACACGAGCTTGGGTAGAAACTCCCGTACAGATGAACAAATGGTTTGACCATAGGATTTGGGGCGAGCGTCGTGCAACGACCTTGCACGATGAGCCACGGACTTGACGTGTAACCATGACCTGGTAAGCTGACCTAGCGGATAGGCGGACGACCCTATGCCGAGCGATTGAACCTGTGCGATGGCATTTACAGTATCGTCTGGACGAACGATAGACTTGAGAAAACGAGACTTAGAGTGGGACGGGGAAACTGGGAGTGTGCGTGAACGACGACGAGATTGGCCCCAAACGAAGAGAATGATAGAGATGGATGATGCGCGAGTAAAGTTGGAATAACGAATCGAATCATTGATTGGAAGACATACTCGATGACAGTGCGATACTTGGTCCTGAATCGGATGGAAGGTACTTAAGACTTGGTCGACTCCGCTAAGAAGAAGAAATCGTATTGATTTCGTAGACAAGAACGCTTGAGAAGCGAACCGAATCATCTCGAGGACCGAGACAAACGATAGTGAGATACACATGAGTTCGGTTTTAAATCGAAGTTAACAAAACGATCGGCAAATCAAAACTATCACGAGTAGCTTGTCCGACTTCGCTAATCGCTAAGCTTGGTTGAAATGTACGTGTTCGGGGGACGCCTTGGATACATGCACGATCCAAACTCAGCGATATGATGAACTCGAATGCAGCTGCAAGTGGGTGTTGCGATGCGCATGAACGAATGAATGAGTTTGCCTTAGCCTACGACTCTCGAGTTTGATAAGTCACGATACACCTCGTACGACCATTTCAGTCCCATGATACGTCGATATAGCAACCAAGTCAAAGAAACGCAACAATGGAATAAGTACCATAAACTCTAAAATGAATAAAAAGTCATTCAATGAAATCGACCAAACGTATGCGACGTAAAACTTGGAAGGATAACCGAGCATGGCTCGATGCCTTAGAACGATAGAACCGTTCGATAGAATTGTCTAAGATATGCACACGGCATGAGTTAAGGAACGGTAGGATGACCTGCACTCAGGAAGTCTCGAGGACGAGACTTATTTTGAGTGGTGTATTATGTAATGCCCCGCTCCGCCCTAGCGGAACGCCGATTCCAAACGACAAGTACAACGACTCAAACGAGCCGTCGACCCGAAGAGTTGCTTCGACCCGATGAAGTATCGATGCGAATCGATGCAAGGCTTATATTGGCCCGACAAGATGAATCCAGACTTAGACTATCGAAGGCGCACTCGGAGTATCGTCCGACCGATGCGAACATCGCTAAGGTGGGTGGCTCCGATGAACCCATCTGTGCTTAGCCTAGACACATAAAAATACGGGCACATTCACGAGAATCGCTAGGCGATAACACCTTGCATGCTAATAAATGATCCAACGCACCTAGCTAAGGAAATAATCCCATCTTGTATGCTTGTATTGAATATGGAAAGAAATATGGAAAGTATGAAAACTCTCGTACCACGCTTCACGCTCGTGCTACGGCACAAGCTTACGTTCAGGTTCCCTATGCGTTCAACAATCAAACAATGAATGGATTACAACAATGAAACGGGAAGACTATCGATATAGTCGTTCCGAGTAGAGTTAGCAATATTGAAAGACTATGGGACCGATGGGTCGCCAAGGCGACTCCCGCACGAGGAGTTGCAAAATGTATAAATGAATGAATGAACGAATAAGTGAATGTATGAACCAACGAATGAAAGAATGAATACGTGAATAAATTGATGGACAAACGGCACGGGCGTTGTGTGGAGTATACCATGGCCGTATAATTGAAAGATAAGATAAGAAAGAATGGTTAGCGACAGGTGTGACGGGCACGTGCAACGGAGCTCGCTACCCGTGCTGCACGGACGCCAACCTGGTCGATAACGTAAGAAGGCTAAGGGTTAGCCTACGGCGGAGATAGCCGTTAAGTTAAAAAGACAAGTTAATACGAAATGGTCGTGGACAAACGGCACGAGCGAGGGGTGGCGTATGCTGTGACCGTAAAGAAAAGGGATTCCGCGGCATGGTCAAAGTGTGAAGGACGTGCCGGTCCGGACGGAATCAAAAATATGGCTTACGGGCTGCATGGGTGCGGACTCGGCCACCCGGGGGACGTAAGTGCAGGCGTATTTCAAGAGACTAACGGGGTGTGTGCCAGTCCTCACCCTATCGTTGGTTGCGAAATACCACGGCTTGGATGTCCAAAATGGCTTGTGATGCCAGCGACCGGTGCATATAGAGTTAAGTGGGCTTGCTGGTAGCAATCCACGTGCAAGTCCTTGCATTGAAATCAAAGTAGTCTAAGTTAACTAAATGAAGTGCCCTATGAATATGCCTGAATGGTAACACACAAAATGATAAGAGTACTTTATTTAATGAGTTAGATAACGTGCCCACGACGTGCTAGAACATGCTATGACTCGCGAGAACCTGAGGCAGGAACACGAGCATGGTACTGAGTGCGTACATGAATCATGAATTGGTTTACATATGAACTGTTGTCTAACTTGATTTACTTTGAACAGGGAAGGCCGGACGGTAAGTATGGGTAAGTTGTAAATGTATTTTCATACAACACTATGAAATCGGTAACACGAGATAGGTTATATCATATGCCATGAAAATGACCCTAAGGCAAGATTAGAAAGACAATGAATGATAGATGACGCACAAAAGTAAATAGAACGTGTTCGGTAATGATATCATTATGGGGAGCTAGCCTCCCCACCAGTGCATAACAATGTACTGATAACCCCACAGTCTACTTACAGGAAGCAGGAGACGCCGGCGGGTGCGGAGCTTCCATCGAACGTGCTAAGGCGCGGAGCTATCTCTGGGCCTGGGAGCGTTGCAAGGAGCTGGAGCACCATATACGGGACATAATGTATCGGAACATCGCCATGAATCATTCTATCTTGTAAGCCACTTGGCACGCCTTTTATGTTTCACAGAGAGAGAGCTTGAGAGACTTGTAATATCGGCCTAGCGCCGCTTGTAAACTTATTGAATATCAATAAAGAGTTTAGTTTCGCTTCAACTTGTGTTCATTTATTTTCCGCTGCAAACGGGGACACTCTGTGCGACTCTGTGGCCTAGAAATCAAATCGGCCGTTTCTGGACTTGGCCTTGCACGGGCGCAACCTAGGCCCGTGCGGCATCACGCCTTAGCGAGGACGATCGCTCCTACGGGAGCGGGGCGTGACACCAGGGTGTACTGGAGGTCGTGCAGCGAGTTGCTAGTAGCACTCATCTAAAGGGTGGTGCGGTATTCCAACTTAGTCCAGCGGTCGTCTTCCAAACGGAAGCGATCGTAAAGCATCGCCTGGATGGAGTCCAGCGTAGCAGGCGGCTCGGGCTCGGGAGCATCAGGAGCAAAAGGAGTATCATAGTCAGAAGACTCAGACTCAACAGGAGGGGCAATAGCAACAAGAGTCCTCCGTGAAGTACGTGTAGGCAACTCTAGGGGGGTGAATAGAGTACTTGTGACAATAATGTTCAATAAAAAATCAACTCTATTCAATCCCAACTAGCAAATAAACAATCAGAGTATAATTGTGGAAATTAAATAGAGATCAGAAAGCATACGCAGACATAGCAATTTTTAACCTAGTTTCCCTCGTGGAGGACTAGTCCAGGCCTGAGAACTCTAGCTCAGGATTAAAATCCACTATTTGTGAAATAGCTTTACAACCACGTGCCTTTACACAGAAGAGCACGCCAACTTCTTGAAAAGATCGCTGAGGCAAAACTTAGAATTTTCCAAGTGACTTCTTCAAGACTCTTGCACAAAACTTCTAATTGACTTGCACCGAGTACCTTGTAGGCTTGGGAAGTTTTGTGGCTAGTAGATGAGAAGAGTATGGCTCTTTGGGATGTATAGGCTATAAGAGCGAAGAGATGAGAAGAATGGATGATTTGAAATGGGAGAAAAGGGTGCCTATATATATACTAGTTCTGGGAGGCAGAGTTCGGCCAGAACTCTGTCCAAACTTCAAAAATTATGGCCGTTGGACAACTTGCAATAAGCAATCCCTACAAATTAGCTCCTGGAAATTATGAGATAGAGTTTGGCCTGAACTCTGTGTGGGGGCAGAGTTCGGCCCAAACTTTGCCTCCTTGGAGACAGAATGCTCATTGGGCTTAAATAGGGTTTGACAGTTTGGCTTTTTGTTTGTGGGGCTTTTTGGTTATCTAGTCTATGGTTGAGGTACTCAGTGCGACCCAACGTACAATAGCCTAGACTCAAAAAAATTGTAAAAATACAGACTTACGATGACAAGTTCCAGCAGTATTCGTCGAGCAGTCGTCGATGATGATTGTCTGACTTGATATGTGTTATTCGACTGATTTGTAGCTTTGATGACATTTTATGTGTCGAGTTGGATCATGTCAAATATCGATTTGTTAATTTATCAAGATTAGGTTGACTGCGATCCAATTTGGGTCAACAATTTCTCCTATTTTGATAATTGACAAAATTGCGATATTTGCGTGTCGCAATATTCATACCTGGACACATATATAGCTCTTCCGTAGATAGACAATTCGGCTCTCCCGTAAATAGAGAAGTCCCGATACAAGTACTAGTCCAAACAATATAGCACAAGTGTAGCACAATATAGCACAAGTATTTATCCAAAATGGTTAAGCAA
Source organism: Iris pallida (assembly GCA_029216955.1). Lineage (NCBI taxonomy): Eukaryota > Viridiplantae > Streptophyta > Magnoliopsida > Asparagales > Iridaceae > Iris > Iris pallida. Next base: position 6,826 of record JANAVB010043976.1, on the reverse strand, counting down.
ATATCACATATTTCTCCCCCTTTGACATTTAGCAAAATGAAATAGAAGCTCCCCCATAAAAACATAACCATGGTAAAAATATGCAATCACACAACCAAGGCTCATATCCAACGTAAGAGATAACTAGTAAATAATCCAAATAGAAACCATAAAATCATAAAGTAGTACAAAGCAAAGAGTTTTCAACTACATAACTACTGAATGAAAATGACAAAGTGCATAAACAAAAGAAATCCTAAGCATCAGCAGCATCATGAAATGGACCACGGCCGTCACGGAGCACGGAAAGGTCCAGCAGAGTCGGATGGGTCGCTGGCAGAGTGACGAGGATCAACAAACGCGGTATCTGGATCCAAATACCTCCTGACCCATGTGTCATCGATACAATAACCTTCACGAGAAGGGTCCCATACCATGGGGTAAGACACCATAGGATGAGAAGCCAAGGAGTACTGGATGTCATGCAGAGTGTTATTGATGGCCGACATTTGTAAGGTTGTGCGATAGTCCATCTGAGTCTAGCGATCATCCTTCAAGCGGTAACGATTACATAGCATAGCCTAAATGGACTCAAGAATAGCAAGTGGCTCAGGCGCAGGTTGCCCAAGAGTAGGAGGATCAGTCGGAGCATTAGACTGAGAATGCTCTGACTCAGCAGGTGACTCAACAGCTGCTAGAAGCCACCGTGCCTTAGACAGATAGGCAGGGGCAGGAAGGAACTGGCACTCATCAAGAGAAATATGGAACGTACAAAAAATCATCGGTAAATAGAGGTCGTAGACCAAAGATCGAGGTCTCTTCCGTGTATTAATCATCCAGTTCATCATAGTGTGTGGAAAGTTAAAAGGGACATGGAAGTGGAGATGATAGAGTACAGAGATCTCAAAATAAGATACTTTATCGGTTGATCCCGCTTTGGGCAAGATCGTGGAGAAAATGATACGATAAAGTTTATTGAAATACGGGTTAAGATATTTAGCCCGTAGCTTGCGTGTACGAGTGTTGGGAGTACACAAATCATCCTTGAAGCTTTCAAGGGACGATCCATCGGGAAATTGAAACTTGCGGGCATCGACAAGTTTCTTCAAAGAAAAATGGGTTCCGTGATCTCGAGATATTCCGCAAGCTCAAAATCATCAAAAGTAATATCGATACCGGTGACACGAAAATAGATTCGTGTGTCATCAAAGGTTAGATTACAATAAAACATTTGGATAGCATTCAAATAGATAATAGATGATGTAGAAACTAACTCATCTAAACAAAGATCATGGAACAATGAATCATAAGCCAAAAATATAGTAAAATTGATCGGATGACCCGCATACATACTCCGTGAACGAAAATCGACAAACCATTCATTGGAAACCTCCAATGACACAAAAATTTGTTCATTGAATGTGTTGGGGTCATGAGGTTGTGGTGGATTAAAAAGTGGATGGATTGGAGAAGCAATAGGAGAAGGAGGATGGAAAGATGATGCACCTTCACTCCTTCGCTTGCCTCTTCCAAAGAGTCTTGTAGCCATGGAGAATTTGAAAAAAAATTGAAAGGAAATAGAGAGGAATATGAAATTATACCTCACACAAATGAGAATAGATTGAAGAGATCCTCCCAAAAGCTTGAGATCTTGAGTTTGGGAAGAGAAAGGGCCCTAAAAGTTGAGTTTCTAGGGTTAGGGTTTGAGAAATTTGTGTTTGGAGGAAGGTGGAAGAAGAATACAATAAAGAGAGAGGGTTGTCTCTCGGGTTTAAGGTGTTTAGGAGCAGCCAAGCGGGTTAAATCTGGACCGTCGAATCAAATCAAGGAGTGGCTGAGAAGCAATGAAGGTTCTGTGACCAAGGACACAGAGTTCGGCCCGAACTCTGCTTCCATGGGCACAGAACACAGAAAAGGTTAAAAATGGCTAAGTGTTGGTGGAAAAATGAATAGAATTTTGAAAGTTTGAATTAACTAAGTCATAAATAAAATTTAAACCATATAATAAATAAGGATTTATGACAATGACCATTACGATGAAACTGCCATGGGGTAGCTATAGGGGCCGAATCCCAGCTAGCGGTAGTCCGAAGACTAGTGCACCATGTCGCTTAGGCTTTTATGCCTTGTTGTCAGAAGGACCCTTTCGGCTTGTACCCATAGCAAAGTCACCAAAAAGATATATGTCATAATCGTTATTTATGCAGGCCAATTTATTTAATGACCATTTCATCCAAAATTCCTAATTCACGATAAAAAAAGTTGAAGCGCTCTTCGGCCAGTAGTTTGGTAAAGAAGTCTGCTAGCTGATATTCAGTGTCTATGAATTCTAAATTAATCGTGCCTTGTTGTTGATGATCATACAAAAAGTGATGTCTAATGTCTATATGTTTAGTGCGTGAGTGACAAACAGGATTTTTGGTCAGATTAATGGCACTAGTGTTATCGCAAAAACTAGGTATGTGCTTGAAACATAAGTTGTAGTCTTCAAGGGTTTGCCGCATCCACATAATCTGTGTACAACAATGACCAACTGTGATGTATTCAGCTTCTGTTATGGATAGTGCGACAAAGTTTTGCTTCTTGCTAAACCATGAGACTAACGCCTTTCCTAGCAAATGATACGTGCCACTAGTACTCTTACGGTCGACTTTGCATCCCGCAAAATTAGCATCGGAATATCCGATTAAGTCAAAAAAAGTGGTTTTGGGATACCACAAGCCTACCGTAATAGTTCCTTTAAGGTATCTAAATGTACGCTTAACTGCGGTCATGTGTGATTCCTTAGGATTGGCTTGGTATCTAGCACATAGGCAAACACTAAACATAATGTCGGGACGACTAGCAGTTAAATATAATAAACTACCAATCATACCTCGATACTTACGTTGATCGACCGGTTTGTCGCTTTCATCAGGTTCCAGCTTTGTGGTAGTAGCCATAGGGGTGTTGATCGGTTTGATGCTATCAAGCTCAAACTTCTTCAGTATGTCCTTGACATATTTCGATTGACTGATGAAGACGCCTTGTGGGAGTTGTTTCATTTGCAATCCAAGGAAGTAGTTGAGCCCCCCCCCCCCATCATGCTCATCTCGAACTTATTCTGCATACACTTGGCAAATTCCTTGCATAGACCCTCATTAGTAGACCCGAAAATAATATCATCAATATATATTTGCACTAAAAGAATTGTGTCATCAAGAGATTTTATAAAAAGTGTAGTATCGACTTTCCCTTTTAAAAAATCTTTATCTAGTAAGAAAGTACTCATACGATCATATCAAGCTCAAGGAGCTTGTTTGAGGCCATAGAGAACTTTCCTAAGTTTAAAAACGTGGTCGGAAAATTTGTGATTTTTGAAACCAGGTGGTTGTTTGACAAAAACCGTTTAGAAAAGCACTTTTCACGTCCATTTGGAAAAGTTTAAAGTTTTGAAAATTTATAAATTCGTAAATCATCCGAATGGATTCTAGTCGGGCAACAGGAGCATACGTCTCATCATAATCGATGCCCTCCTCTTGATTGTATCCTTGGGCTACGAGACGAGCTTTGTTGCGAGTGACTGAACCGTCCTCGTTTACTTTGTTACGAAAAACCCATTTAGTGCCAATTATTGAGTGGCTAGTAGGTTTAGGAACAAGTTCCAAACTTGGCTTCTCTCAAATTGGTTTGAGTTCTTCTTGCATTGCAAAAATCCAAAATTCATCATTAAAAGCTTCTAAAACGTTTTTTGGTTCTATTTGAGAAATAAATGCAGTGCTAGCTATAGTGTCTCTTACAAAGGATCGAGTAGTTACCCCTTTTGATATTTCACCTATTACCAAGTCCTTTGGATGCGAGGGAGTGACTTGGAACTTCTTTGGTAATTCCTTCGGAGAGCTAGTTTCAGACGTTGCATTAATAGATGTCGAAGTAGATGGTTCATCATCGTCGTCGGGAATAACAGCTATACTATTATCCTCATCAAATGTTACATTAGTAGACTCTTCAACAATCATGGAGCATTTGTTGAACACTCTATATCCCTTACTCTTGGCCGTATAGCCAAGAAGAATACCTTCGTCAGCTTTGGCATCAAATTTGCCTAAGTTGTCTTTGGTATTCAGGATAAAGCAGCGACAACCGAACACTCTAAAATAAGAAACATTAGGAGTCCTACCAAACCAAAGCTCATAGGGTGTCTTCTTCAAAATAAGTCGAATCAACACCCTATTCAAAATATTGCATGCTATGTTGACAGCTTCTGCCCAAAAGTATTTCGGAAGAGAGAATTGATTTAGCATAACTCTAGCCATATTGCCAAGAGTTCTATTCTTTTGCTCCATAACACCATTTTGTTGAGGTGTTCTTGGACACGAAAATTCATGACTAAAACCATTTGAATCAAAAAAAAATTTAAAATTAGAATTTTCGAATTCGCCACCATGATCACTTCGGATACGAGTAATCATATAGCCTTTTTCTGTTTGGACCATTTTAGCATATACATTAAAAACAGAAATTGTATCACTTTTGTTTATAAGAAAGAAAACCCATGTAAATATTGAAAAATCATCTACAATAACAAAAGCGTAGAGTTTTCCGCCAAGACTGGCTACTCTACTTGGACCAAATAAGTCCATAAGAAGTAATTGCAATGGTCGAGTAGTACTTACAGTGTTTGTGGATTTAAAGGAAGATTTTGTAGCCTCATTCTTTTCACATTCGGCACATACCTTGTCTTTCTTGAATGTGATATCCGGCAGTCCTCTGACTAGCTTCTTGGTTGATAGTCTAGATATAGTATCCATGTTGGCATGACCAAAACGCTGATGCCATAGGAGCTTTTCGTCTTTGTGAGCGTCAAGGCATCTTCCTACACTGTTAGTATCACTAGATAGATAAAGAATATAAATGTTATCTTTCCTTATTCCTTCAAAAGTGATGTCTCCAGTTGATCGATCATAGATAAAGCACTTAGTTTTTTCGAAGTTAATATCATAACCGTGATCAGCAAGATGACTAATGCTGAGCAAGTTATGCTTTAACTCGGTTACTAAATATACATCGTTAATGACAGGAGAGGGAGGATAACCAATTGTACCGTTACCTATGATTATCCTTTAAGGTTATTGCCGAAGGAAATGTATCCTTCCTTTTTCATCGATAGTGGTGCAAATAGATTTGCATTTCCAGTCATATGTTATGAGCATCCACTATCGAAAATCCACTTGCTTCTAGTTGAAGAGGTAAGGTCCACCTACACCACGAGTAGATGTGACCTTTGGTACCCAGATTCTTTTGGATCCTGAAAGGTTAGACTTTGGTACCCATGCATATATTTCTATCAACTAATCTCCTAATCCTACATTGTGGAGAAATATGTCCATGTAGGTTATAATATGTACATCTAGCATGTATGTTTATACTAGAAGCATGTTGATAGTGGTATCTATAAGTAAGGTGATGATAGCTACATGCTGCAGTAGTGTGAGTATGGTGACTGTGTACAGCAGCAGGGTAACTATATTGATATAGTGACTGTGTGCAGTAGCAGGGTAACTATAATGATTATAGTGACTGTGTGCAGCAGCATGATGATAATAATGATTACGTGTATGTGTCTTACGTGCTACATGTGAATAGGGGTACACGAAAGCATGATTTTATTTAGCATATGGATGAGTGTTCTTGTGGTGACGTACCTTTTTGTGTTGAGTTGGCACGTGTTTGTACGTGTTGTGGCTATGAGATTAAACTTGCGGTTGTACAACCTGCTTGCCCAGTTTAATCTCTAATTTCTTAGAGACAGCATTCAACTCATCACATTTAGTAGTAAGACCGTGTATTCTACCTGTAGCATTTTTGAACTTGTTTTTCTTTTCAACAATTTCTTTGTTTAAAGCCGTGATTCAAGTGTTTGTTTCTCAATGATTGATTCGGCATCGTGTAAGCTTAATTTAAGCTTAGATACCTCTTCAGTATTTTCCGTGGGTGTAGTGTTTCTAACATCTTCTAGTAAACATGAAAGTCTATGGATCTCGATTTTGTAGTCCTTGATCTTATCCTTTGTATGTTTATATTTATTGATTACCTTTTTGTGATCTTCAAGTAGATAACCAAACCATCACCTAGTTCATCAAATGAGAAATCATCAAAAGAATCTTTTACCTTTTTTGAAGTTGCCATTAGACAGACGTTAGCCGTGTTTTGTGGAGAGTCTTCTTCCTCGTCTGAATCACTAGCCTCGCTTTCATGCCAGATGCTAGTGTTGGCATACTTTCTTGTAGTTGGCTTCTTGTACGGCTTCTCATATCTGCTTCCCTTCTTTGCTAAGGGACAATCTTTCTTGACATGTTTCGTCTTTTGCATCCAAAGCAGGTGGGTTCCTCCTCATCTCTCTTTGTTCTCTCTTATTTTTGTTGAAGCGTAGAAACTTTTTGAAGTTTCGAACTAAGAGAGCTTGATCGTCACCTTCGGAGTCGTCGTCATCAGTGTCTTCTGGGCTGGTTCTTCGATAATGAGCTCTCAATGCATTCTCCTTCTCTTTTGGAGCTATTTCTTCAAAGTCTTTTAGATCGAGCTCATGCGTCAACAACTTGCCCATCAACGTTTCTAGAGACATTGCCGTGAGATCATTGCCTTCGATGATCGCAGTGACTTTGGGGTTCCAAACCTTCGGTAATCCTCGTAGCACTTTGCGTATCTTCTCATGGTTGGAATAATCTTTTCCAAGAGAGGATAGCGGGTTGACGACGTCGAGGAATGTGGTGAACATTTGGGTGATCCTCTCATTAGCTTCACCTTGAAAGCCTCGTACTCCTGTGTCAGATGGCTGACTTTGATTCTTTGACTGCATGGTTACGTC